>JAVQJL010044419.1:0-32465 GCA_036024295.1 Nannoperca obscura | reverse complement strand
TTCATTTCACAACGTATGGTGGTGAATAAGTGTGACTTTTCATGGAAAACACAAAATTGTTTGGGTGACCCCAAACTTTTGAACGGTAGTGTATATATATATATATTTTTTTTTTTTTTCCATTTGGTCAAGAATACATTTCCAATCTCACAGTAGTTTTTTGTTGATTCATTCATTTGTTTTATTCTATGAAATATCCAAAATAACATCAGGTGCTCATCACAAGTTAGTTGAGCCCAAATTGGTATTTCAAGATTATTTAGGACAATAAAGGATTATTTTACAATTTAATAATTTGGAGAAAACCAAGCAAATCTTTGCATTAAATAATTATTTGATTATCAAATTCCACTGATGAGGTTTTCCCCCACATTATCTTTATTGAAATGATCAATGAACAGGATTGTGACAGTGTCGCCTCTCCCCCAACATAAATGATATTCAAAATAATAATGACGATAATATTAATAAATACATTAAGTTGATAACCTATATAAGAAAACATATATCTAAAATAATATATAAGTAAATAATAGTTAATAATAAAAAAGACATTCAAATTTAATGTATATAAAAGTACATTTTCTGCTGATGCACCAATCTTACACTACGGAATATGTCATTTTTATCAAATATAAAGTCACACCAATGTTTCTCAAAAAGGGCTGAGTTTCTCTTGAAATACATTTTCTTTTTCCACAGGCCGTGTATGAATCAGGTCATCGTTCTTCTGTGTAGTAGCAATACATTTATTTCCATCAATTTAGGTCATTTTAATGAATCGTGTTTTATGCCTTACATCCCGAGGCCATACCGATGTGTCCCCGAGGAGGAAAAGTCTGGCTAAGCAAAGTATATCAACCCCTGTGGTACGTTTTTCATTAACAAACTAATTGACTATTCATCCGAGCGTACCCGTATTCGTTTCTTTGCAGTGGTCAAGGCTAAAATTGTGCATTATAACAACACTGAATGCCTTGACCTTGTGTGTGTGTGTGCTGACGTGGGTGGCTGTATAGCAAAATACCATCCACCCTCCAGGTCATTGGTTTTATATTTAGAACTGGATGTAGGCTGTCTGTCTGGCATTACATCAGAATTATGACTTTTACATTTGAAAGAGGAGCTGTCCTTGGTACTGAATCATTTTCAGCTCTGTGTCGTCCTTTATGATACATTCAGCGGTAGAAACGTCAGTGGTGGGTTTGATTTTAAAGTTCGAGATTTTGAACTGTATATTACAGTCTGTCTTCCTAGAAGTAGCTACTGCTCGTCTGTCGTCAGATTCTTTGAACCCCCTCACCATCCCTCTTGCCACTGTAAATGTGGAGCATGCTATCTGGAGCAGTGCAGTGGCTGGGCCTCGGTCGATCAGTGCTCCGTTTTAGCCGCCTTTAAACAGAGCGTTCTCGTTTTGAGAGTTCAGACGTGGATATTTATATCAAGCAGGTCAACTGAGGCACAGCCAGAATGATCAGAAACACTGAGTTCTGTCTGACAAATGACCTTCCTTCCTCTGGGCTCCGCAGTTATGAACAGAGTCACGCAAGTGAGGAGTTCACTTCCCAAGATCCTTAAGTCCGCGGTTCAGAGGCGGGGCAGGTGACATCCAGCGTTTACTCTGCCATCAAAGTCACTTTGGTCAAGAAAATGGATCAGTGCAGATGTGTGATCTCGATTAACAAAGATGGATTCTGCATTATTAAATATTTCTTTGGAATCTTTTGGATCAGGCCATAAAAACGGGTCAAGCTCAGGTTTAAGGCCCTACGTCCTTTTTTGGCATGGCATGCATCGTAAAAAAGATCCATTGTCTATAAATAAACATGACTCATTGAAAGTCAGGCTGGTGATCTAAGTTTTTCTTACTCTCAAGAAATCCCATAAAAAGTCCAAAGCCAACAATGAATTAATCACACAAAAAAGTGGTTTGTGTGTATCTAAAGCCTGATATATCATGTTCCTCTTTGCCTCCATTCTTGTCCAAAAACTATTAAAAACTCATCAATGAGCCGCAATGTTCCTCACTGGCTGACATGTTCCTTTATGAACAGTGGTTTGTCCCACGTACAGTGTCCTGCGTCCTGTAAATTCTTACTGGAGCGCCAAACGTGAGTTCATCCGCAAGCTGAAAATAGTCCCCAACAAATGCACTATTTGCTCCAGTTTGAGGAATGTAAACACTACAGTGCCCAGCGGTTTTAGGAAATGACTGAGACTTTAAAAAAAGTATTTTTCAGTTGTTGATAAGTAACAAGAAATTGACAAAAGGTACGTTTGAGGCAATTAGGAAATGGATTTGCTATTTTATTTTGTCCTCCAGATGACACTTATAAGATTTATTTTTTTTATCGTAAAATGTCCCGCTCAGTACAGAAATATAAAAATTCTTTAATAACACAATTTAAGCGATTCTTATCAAAAACGTTTGTTGTACGTGTTTATGTACTATTAACAAAACTATATCCTCATACATCATCTGATCAGTTCTCATGGCTCTAATTACTATGGCTAACCCCTAAAGAAAAGGGTTAAAACATTAATCAATAGACTGTTATGTATTCTTTAATCAGAAAAAATGTTTTCTAATTTTTTTTTTTTATTATCCCTCAGCTTTTTAAAGCAAAGAAGCACTGGATTTAAAGCTTAAAGCACAAATTAAGTATCTTTTTTTAATCCCAAAGTCAGTTGCCATGTCTTTTGTTGTGGACTGAGTGAGCTGCAGAAATGTCTCACAAGGATATGCTAATGACATGCACCGCTTTGATGTTCAGAACCACAGGCACATTTCTGAGCTAGCAGAGAACCAGCTGATGTGATAAGAAGCTACGAGTCCTTAAGATTGATTCAGCTGACAAAGAAAAGCCCGTAATGCCTCTTCAGAAATAGAGAGGTATTTTAAAATAGTGTAAGTAGAAATTATTTTACTGAGCATAAGATTCTCAAAATTCCTTTGGCTGAAAGTCCGTTTAGGTGAAAGGATGATGCCTCCTCTCTGTCTGGATGGCAGTGAAGGAAAGCCGGGGATGAATAGATGAGGGCAACTTGGCTGAACATCGCACTCTTCAAAAGGACTGTTCAAACAAACAGATTTAAGCTGAGGAACAGACACTGGGCTGCCGGAGGGGGCTGTAGCTTCACGCTGTTTGACTCACGTCGTTGGGTTGTAATTTCCAGTAATAGCTTTGTTATTTATTACTATTTAAAGAACACAGGGTTGAAAGACGTTTCTGTCATGAATACTGCACAGTTTTCTTTGTTAGTTACTTTACCCAATGGCCACAGAGAAATATTCACTGTTTCGCTGCAGTTGCATTGAACTGGTGTCGTTAATAGTTTTTAAGGAGCTATACTCAGACTTTTCTTTAAAAAAGGTGTATAAAGTAATTTTACATTTGTGTTGATACTTCTCCGTGGATTCCAGCCTTGAGGACACAGACAGCAACAGGCTGACTGTGGTGTGTGGACTCACTGGAGGTGGCGATGTGTTTAATCAAGGCGTGTCTGACGCACTGCAGAGATAAGTCGATTCCCACCTTGGCTCAAGTCATTGACAAATCCATCAGTCTTTCCCTTTTGACAGCTTTCTTTAGGCTGAGCACATTCATCATATTTGCTTAGTTAGCGACTTGTACATACATTTGATATTTGTCAGTGCCACACAAAGGTAGCTATTAATGACACTGTTGTCTTCCTGCAACAACTCACCTCTCGCGAGAAGACTTCTGTTTCTGGTTAAATATAAAGGATCTTACTGTTTAACATAAAGGTTATGTCTGTGTAGGGATCCTCTACTTAACGTTGTCAGACACTTAGAATAACAATCTGACCTTTTTTAGTTGACGTACTCAAGGATTACGTTGCAGCCATTGCAGCCCGTTTCGCGGCTGCCGGCTGAGGTGATGTACGGGACCAATTCTGAAACTTTGTGTACCTATTAGTCAAAAGTAGGGCCCAAGGGCTTAAAAAATACTTGTGAATAACCTTATGGAGACCCACGGTACATTTAAGTTGACGTCATGATTTTTGTGAATGGCAGAAAAATGCTACCCAACAGGATGTTTCACTGCATAAATGAATTGAAACACATGCCAACACAACATATGTAGCGTACGAGGAAATGTTGTGCTGAAAAGTAGCAGAAATACAGGCGGTGATAAAACAACACACCCACATCTGACAATGACCCAACTGTTTTGAACAGTATATAGCACGGTCTTGCTTGCACAAAGATCCAGTAAAAAGTACAAATGATAAAAGAGGAAATAAAAACGTAACCATTTCATTTCTCCTCAGTAGTAGGGAAAGATAGGATAGGGATAGATAGGGACAGGATGGAGGGGGAAGATGACTCCTGCATTACAACCATCTAAAACTCCTCTTTCGACTTCTCAGTTTACTCGTCCTGTTGTCTTAAACACACCGTCATCGCTCTGATATTCTGTCAGTGTGTCTGCAGCTGCAGTAAGTAGGTCTTTATTAGAAGCGCAGGTCAAAACAGAAAAACCTCCAAGGAGGGTGTGGATCATGTCACACAAACTAATTGAATGTTAAGATTAAATGTCGCTTCGGTGGCGTGAAGACCTCGTGCCATCAGTATCGGCTTTATTACAAGCAAAGATGAATAAGTCTTGATTTTCGGTGAATGACACTGTGATATTTGGGTCTTTTTAGAAAGGTTTCAGTAGGACCTAACCCGAGGGCCACATAGTCACACAATAGCAACATGTTACATGATATACTGTATGAAGTTGAGTGTCCATGTTTAGTCTGTATGTTAAGTCCTCTTGCAATTATAACTGAATCATTTCACTAAAATATCGATAGAGTACAGACGAAGACTTCATTCAGGGCTGCAGCTAATGATTATTTCCCGTGTTGATTAATCAGCCGACCATTTTCTCAATTAATTGATTGTATATAAGATCATAAAACCGCCCTCAAAACGCCCATCACAATCTCCTCGAGCCCAAATGTCTTGTTTTGTTCAACCAACTGTCCAAAACCCCCAAACTTTAAATTTACTATAATGTTAAGACAAGCCAAAGCAGCAAATATTAAGGTTTTATGAGCTTAAACAAGAGAATGTTTGGATTGTTTACTTAAAAAACGACTTCAAAGATTAATCCACTGTTATAATAGTAGATACATTTTCATTTTCTGTCGCTCAGCTAATCGATTAACCGACTAATCATTGCAGCTCTAGACTTTAAAATTGATAAGTAAAATACCTTTTTTATTAACAAATCTGTCTGTGTCCCTGAAAACAAAACCCTGACCTTTTAAACTCTTTGTGCACCACAGTCGCCTCCACAGGCTCCCATCCATTAACTGTGTTTGGGAGTGAAAGTGAACCTGATCTGAGGGGACCTCCAGCCTGCAGTGACAGTGACAGTCTTCTGCATTGTTGATGCTCTCTGACCCCCCCGGGGGGGAACAGCAGCGTTTTAGACGGACTGAGAGTGTCTTTGTTGTTGTAGTATCACGTTGTACCAGTCTGCAGTGTCAGCGAGCAGTCACCCTGCAGGCAGCCATCAGCAGCAGCTAATGCCGTCTCTTCTTCTCTGTTTCACCTGAGAAAAGCACAACAGGAAGTCAAAGGGACTCTCTCTCTCTCTCTCTCTCTCTCTCTCTCTGTGCACTATGACTGATGCAGGTGTCTGAATAGACGAAGTTGTCCCAGTGTTGTGTGTTGCTCTTGTGAGCGTATGAAAGCAAACTTGCAAATCATGGCTCACCCTCGCAGCTTAATCATCGTGCTGTGAAACCGGACGCGTCTGTGGGCAGATCTGCTGTGTTAGTGTTGGAGCACCCCCCTCCCCCCCACGACTGCTGCACCAGCAAACCGGTTGGTTTGAGCGGTGATGGGGTCTCATCGTCATCACAGCCCTTCAATCACTTCTCCTCGCTTCCTCCATGCAGGGGTCAGTCGAGTAAAAATCATTGTTTTCTGTCTCACATTTGTGATGGTAACTGCAGTGTGTCCGCAGGGAGGGAAAAACCTTATGGCCGTCAGTGTGTTGCTATGGTAACATCAACAGAGGGAGCCACATCCTCTCGTTTGCTCCAGCGACGCTCTCTGAATGTTTGGTTGATGTTTATGAATGTTTGTGTGCTGTATGTGAATATACATTTACTCTATATAGGCCTTACCAATATTTTAGATTCAGATTTTATTATTTTAACCATTTTCATCAGATTTCACCTTTTTTATTGTGCTTTATTTTCTCTCCTAAGTCCAGTAAAATTAATCTGCAAGCAGGTTCACCAGGTTCGTGTGTGAAACAAAGTTTTTACTGTGGCAGCATTGTTAGCTTAGACCTTCTGCTTCTGAGTTATTGTGGCACTCTGTTCATTGTCTGTTCAGCCACAGTTATTACTTCTCAAACCCACAAGCCAAGACGGTTTTATTTATATGCGGTAGCACCTGTCTACGCAGTGGCAATTCAAAGTGCTTCACAGGTTGAATAGAAGATTTTTAACAGAATAAGATGAAACTATTCAGAAAGTAGCAACAATGTTAGAACAATAAAATGAATCATTAGATACTAAATAGCAAATCACAGGCAAATGTATTTGTATTGTGCAGCAAAACAATGAATTTCTATTCATTTACATTAACAGCACAAACAAAAGACATTATAGAAACACAAGGCAGTATCAAAAAGATTCATAATAAGCTAAAATTGAATAAAAGAGAATTAACAGTAGAAAAGAGCTACAGTTCAGTAACAGACACAAGTGAATAGTGGTAACAAATTAAAAGCCTAAGTTCTTTAAAAAAAACAGAGTTGGAGCAAAACCAGACAAACTAGGCGACAGTGAACAAGTTTTAATGTCTCACTGGATCACCATGACAGTTTGTTCAGACATTCATGGTCCCCAGATGATGAATTAAGATTATTTTAGGTAATTATCTGACTACAGCGCCACTATGAGGTTGACATTTCTATTTTTTGGTGAAATGTCTCGACAACTATAGGATGGGCTGACATAGAATTTGGTGCAGACATTCATGTCCTCCTCAGGATAAACTGAAATACTCTGAGGTGATTCCTCTTGTATCAAGCACCTTTATCAGGTTAAAATCTTTTATTGTCCAATATTTTGCTTTATGACATTATGAACACATACTGCTAAACTAATGGCTGTACTTACTTACTTTATCAAACGTTAGCATGTTTACACACCAAACACCAGCATGTTAGCATGCTGACATTAGCATTCAGCTGAAAGCACAGCTGCGCCTTTTCTGGCAGCTACATTTTCAACATGCTGTAGATGCTTTTTTTGGGTAGGCCTGAGAAAATATTGTTATAATAGTATAATAACCAGCTCAAGATGAATGTATGGATCAGCTTTTTGGCTCTATTCCTAATTATTCTGTGTAATCCGTGTTGTTGCTGCTGCAAATACGAAATGCAACATATGCTATAGGACATATAAGTTTCCAAAAAGAGAACAGCCAAGTAAATGTTTTCATGATCTCCGAGAGAGGAAAGAAACCTCTCCTGACATTTCTTTATATTAAAGTGTCACAGATGACTATTTGCTAGATAGGAGGAAAATATGGTCGAATATAAAACGATTCAGCTCGTTCAGTGTTAGAATGTTAATGCCATTTAGTTCAATGAAGAATAAGAGAGAATAAAATACAATCATCAGCTGCAGGCAGATAATATGGCAGTGATTATCATCTGTAATATAACAGCTACTTATGGAGTGCTTCTTCCTCTGACTCACAGATGGTCTAGACTTACAAGTACTGCACTGATTACCTTATTGATATAAAAGCTGAACCATTTCAGAATTTCTTTCTTTACTGTACGAAATTGCTTTTCTTATCCATTAGATTCCAACTTGCATGCATCTTAACTGTTGCTAATCCTCCTTTATGATTTCATAATGTGTCAGTCCTTTATACAATACAGCATCTGAGGCAAAGAATTATTTACATCAGTTGACAGCCCTGATCCTAAAATGATGGCAAAGGAGCGCAAACTCTAGGGACGCGCTGAAGATCCCAGTGGATGGTGGAGTCACTGAGATCCCCCTATTATTAGACCTCTCTAATATTAGAGCCTGCATCTGTGTTGAAACAAAGGGGAATTAAAAGCTTAACGTCACCTCTGAGTGGAATTATGATGAATATGCATAAGGATGCATGGAAATGTATTCTCAATAATGTAGTGCATCACGTGATGTTTTCTTTTTGTGAGCAGATTTCCATTCACTGGTGTTTTTACTCGCAGTATTGTTTTGTCTTTTAAGATTCCTGGCCTGCAATGTAAGACTCCTTTTCAACCAGCATCACATTGCAAGGGGCATTCGTTTCGGTTTATAAGTCATGTAATGGAAAAACACAAAATCAGGTTTCATACTTAATATCAGTGGTAAATATTGTGTAACTTAGTGTGTGTTGGGCTCATGGCTTTAATTTTAAACTTCACTCAACAGACATCAGTGACCTATTTCCTATTCCAACTTTTGTTCTTGCGTTGATGCACAAGTGGGTTGCCTGTCTCTTTATAGGGATTGCCCCACATACGATGCAGAATGCAGTATAGTAAGTCTCCCTGACTCAAAGAGGTTTTCCAGATCACGTCTGGATGTCGTCCAGCAGGATGTCCTCAGGCCAGATGTCTGGAAACACTGTCTGTCACTTTGTTTACCTCGTTAAACCTTCAGGTGTTGGTGGAGTTTGGTCCTAGGCCTAAATGCTTTATTCATGAAAGATTAACATAATGTTCTCCATCTTCTTCTACAGGACAGAGAACTCTCCACCACAGAAGTGATGTCCTAGAGACCGTGGTGCTTGTCAACCCTTCAGAAGACACTGTTGTATTAGAGGTAAGGTCGACATATTCTGAGAGAACAGTACACTCCTGTTTGCATGTACACCCGTCAGTTCCCTACAAGGTTGGACATTGTTGGAAATCTTTCAAGACTCTTAATACCAGATCAATTTTCCTCAATGATACCAAAACGTTCCTAATTTTTAACTTGATTTTTTGCGATGAATCAATATTTCAACAGTTATTTCTTACAGTTATTCTTAAGATATGGACTAAGCAGAACATTTTACAAAAATAAGCTTGTCAGTGCTCTCTTGTGGATGAAGTATGTAATGGAGACACTGAAAGTTAATAAAAAAAGGACCGGTGACCTTTGTGTCCATTAGACTTTTCTGTATTTTTGCAGAAAATTCATTGCCAACATATTGTTAACCTTGACACGATTAAAGTGCATCTTCCTTTGTCAGTGATGCAGGCGTTTCTTTCTCTATCTTAGCAATGTTGTCTCTCCTTTAATTGTCCTTCTTTCTCCCTCTCTTTCGGTGTGTGTGTCCCAGATCCAGTCTCTAGTCACAGACTCAGCAGGACACAAGCTTCTGGTCTTGAGTGGCCAGAGCTCAGATCACGGTGGCCTTCTTCTACAGACCGGGGTTTTCACCTACCAGACCTTTTCACGTGTCTTTGCTGATCCTGGGGTGAGTCAAATCTACTGTCCTCTAACAGTTAACAGCAATCTGATGAAAAAATCCATAATGTCATGAATGTGTTTGAAAGTGAGAAAGTCCAGTTAAATAATTTTGGTTCTAAGAAATATTTAACACCCTTCACACAAGATTGTCTTTTTGACTACTTTATTCTTTTCTTATATTTCCGGTCTACTACATTTATGTATTCACTTCTATGGGTGTGTCCCTCCAGCCGGTCAGTGAATTACTGGGCACAACAGCCCCCAAGCAGCAGGCCACACTTACTGTGTCCTGCCGTGGGGAGGTGGGCTGGAGCTCCCTGGGACAACAGCAGACCGTGCGGGAGTTCCTGGAATACAAACTAAACCCTGTGCCGGTTCTCCCCAAGATGGAGGGCGTCACAGAGTTCACAGAGTACATCTCGGAGACGGTCGACGTCCCTTCACCTTTTGACCTTCTGGAACCACCCACCTCCGGAGGCTTCCTGAAACTGTCCAAGCCATGTTGCTACATCTTTCCTGGCGGACGAGGAGACTCTGCTCTCTTTGCTGTGAATGGCTTCAACATCTTAGTAGATGGAGGCTCTGAACGAAAATCATGCTTCTGGAAGCTGGTTCGTCACTTGGACCGCATTGACTCGATTCTACTCACACACATTGGAGCTGACAATCTCCCAGGTATCAATGGGCTGCTTCAGAGGAAGATAGCAGAACAGGAGGAGGAGCAATCTCAAGGCTCCACCAACTATAGCGACTGGATGAAGAACCTGATCTCTCCTGAACTAGGTGTGGTATTCTTCAATGTGCCAGAGAAGCTCCGCATGCCAGAATCGAATCTTAAAGTGAAACGCAGCATCGAAGAGGCCTCACTGACTTTGCAGTACCTTAACAAACTAGGAATCAAGCCGGAGCCTCTTTTTCGAGTGGTCAGCAACACCATTGAGCCCATTACTCTGTTCCACAAGATGGGAGTGGGCAGGTTAGACATGTATATTCTCAACCCTGTCAAAGACAGTAAAGAGATGCAATTTTTAATGCAGAAGTGGGCTGGCAACAGCAAGGCCAAAACTGGCATTGTGCTGCCCAACGGGAAAGAAGGAGAAATATCTGTGCCCTACCTGACATCAGTTACAGCCTTAGTCGTCTGGCTCCCCGCCAACCCTGCAGAAAAGATCGTCAGAGTGCTGTTCCCTGGAAATGCACCACAAAACAAGATCCTAGAGGGGCTAGAAAAATTAAAGCACCTTGACTTCTTGCGCTATCCTGTAGCCACACAAAAGGACATTGCCTCAGGTGCTCCTCCCTCTGTTATAAAACAAACCAAGTTAAAACAAAGAACAGATAGCAAAGAGAGTCTCAAGTCCTCTCCGAAGACCACTGCAAAGGCCTCAAAGAAAGACACTGAAGGACAAGATGATATGTCAGCCGCCACTGAGGCAAAGAGTGACTCTGTGAAGGAAAATATTTCAGAGAAAAAAGAGGAGAAAAAGCCTACTAAAACTATGAAATCTAAAACTGATGTGCCAGAAAAGAAAAAACTCTTGAAAGAAAAAGCCGTAAAAAAGCACCCTAAAGAAAGACTATCAAAAATGGACGAGAAAAAAGACAAAGAAAAGAAAGAGATCAAGAAAGTAAAGAAAGATGATTCTGCTAAAAAAGATGAAAAGAAAGATGTTAAGTCCAAAGAGGACAAAAGGAAGGACACATCCAAACCTGAGCTGAGAAAAATGACAAAGCCTGACCTAAAACCACTTACACCAGAAGTCAGAAAGACTTTACATAAAGCTAAAGTGTCAAGTAAAGCGAAGACTGGAAAAATCAAAGCAGCAAAGGCTGAACCTGCTCAACCGAAGCCAGAAGAGCCCAAACCTGAAATTGTTAAACCTGAACCAGTAGAGAATGGAGCTGCTGAGGGCACGTCAGCTCCCTCTACTCCTGAAGACCTCACCAAGGATTATGAAGAACTAAAAAAAGCTGAAGTTGTATCTGCAGAGCCACCAGACAGTGATGAGGTTTCAGCACAAAGGCTTACCCAAGAGAAGCAGGAAGCAAAAGAAACTATATCTGAAATTCCATCTGGCACAAAGTCTCCAGAAAAGGACGTATCAGCCCCAGAGGTGAACGCTGAAGCTGAAGACAAAGACAAGGAGTCAACACAAGACAGAGAAATGGAAGAGGCTCAAAAGTTCGAAGATGAAGGAGCAGCGACTCAGGATGAGGAAGAGGAAGAGGAGGAAGAAGAGGCCCCAGCTGCTGAAAGGAAAACAGAAGAGGAGGAGGAGGAAGATATGGGAATAGGGGAAGAGGAAGATGAGGCAAAAGATGATGAACTTGACAGGAAACATGAGATAGAAGAAATGGAGAAATCAGAGAATCTCTCTCTCAAGGTTGTGATGAAAGAGGTGTTAAAAGTAACTCCATTCGAGGAGGAGGAGGTGGAGGAGGAGGATGAAGCAGTGGAGAAAGCTGAACTGGAAGAGGTTGAAGATTTAGATGTAATAGCAGATGAAGAGATCAAAGTGAAACCTGAAGATGCAGCTGAAGAACAAATGTTCACTGAAAGCAAAACCGCTGAAATTGTGACTGCAGCCAAATACGAAGAAGAAGAAGAGGAAGAGGAGGAGGAGGGCTACCTGTCACATGTTGGAGGGGCCACAGCTCCCATAACCTCAGTAGCTCAAGGAGCCGTTGCAGCTGAACCCATCTCCTACATCCAAGACGAGACCATCCCCGGCTACTCTGAGACAGAACAGACCATCTCTGATGAAGAGATTCACGAGGAGGCAGAGGAGAGAATTCCACACCTTCAATACGACGTCGGCGCCTACGACATCTCTGTTCCAGATCAGACCGGATCCTTTGTAAACATTCATGGCATGAGGGCGATGCAAGCTACGGGTATGACTGAGAAAAGTTTCATCCCAGGTGTGCAGGAGCAAGTATCAGTGTTCACCAACATCATCACTGCTCCTCTGGCAGAAGAGGAGCATGTATCTTCTGCAACGTCCATCACGGAGTATGACAAAATATCCTCCTTCCCTACTTCTATCGCCGAAGACCAATCTGTGGCATCTGTCGCAGCACATCAAGGCGAGGAACCACTCAAAACCCCTGTTCCCCCGTCAACCCCACCTGATGCTGCCCAAGGCAAAGAACAGCCACTTTCTGCAGGAACTCTTTCACCACCTTCTTTAGAAGATGACAAACCATCCAAGTCTCCATCTGAAGACTTACAGCTTCCTGTTTCAGAAGTGAAGGCTCCTGATGCTCACGATGAGGAGGAGGAGGAAGAAGAAGAGGAGGACGAAGACCAAACTCCTAATGTTGAAATTTCACTTGAAAAACTTCAAGAGGGCTATGCTTCATCTCAATTATTACAGGGTCAAGAGAAAGATGTTGAACAGACCCTTGGCTCATTGTCTCCAGTTTCAAAGTCTGTACAAGACACCAAGCCAGTCCATCTACCAGTTGAAGAGGAAAATATAGATGCAAAATATAGACTTGATATTTCATCTGTTGTGCCTACTAGACCTTTCGGATCAGACTCAGTAACTTCAGAGAGTGAAGAGCGCTGCTTCAGTCCGGATGATGTCACTGTGAAAATGGCCTCCCCTCCACAGTCCGGACCACCGAGTGCTGCTCACTCTCCACTACGTCAGTCACCAGTGGAAGACAAGATGAAGGTCTTCCCTGACTTGGAGCTGCAAAAGCAAGAGGGGCTCCTTGATATAGTCGCAGCAACGGAAGACAAAGATGAGGCAGAAATGGAGACACAAAAAGATGTTGACAAACAGAAAGCAGAGCAGCTTGAAGGTTCAACATCTTTGGACAAATCATTTGAGAAGAAGATAAAAAAGGATCCAGAAGATGATGACGGAAAACTGGCAGAAACAACCCCTGTTGTTGCTGCGTCTGTAACAGACGTTCAGTCACCCGTGTTAAGGAGAGATTCCCTCATCTTATCTGGGCAAAGTGATGAAGACGATGGCAAAGGGCTCAAAGAGGAAGAACCTAAAGTGCCTGTTCCTGGGAGTCATTTACAGGAGGACGAATATGACAAAGGAGATGATGATCATGACGATAAATCTGGAGTTAAAACTGTCAAGGCGGAACAGGAGGATCACACCTCCGATGTCATACAAATCAAGGATGAGCAAAAACAGAAATCTGTCATCCAGGAAGACGTTTCAGCCGTTAAGTCCATTATGGATGAGAAAGCAGAGAAGGAGCCAGTCAAGGATGATACCTCTGATATTAAACCTATCAAAGAGGAGCAAATTGCAAAGGACATTGTCACCATTGATAGAGCCATTAAAGATGAGCAGAAAGAGCCTGAAAGTCCTGAAGTCACAACTACTAAAGAAGCAGAGATGGAAATTGTAGAAGTTGCTTCTGAGACCAAACAAATCAAAGATGAGCAGAAGCAGAAAGATACAAAAGATGATTTTGACCTCAAAACCAAAGGTGAGGTTGAAAAGGATGATCTGTCCGGTAGTAAGATTTTGAAAGAGGCAGAGAAGGTTGATACTTTTGATGTTAGTTCAATAAAGGCTGAAGAGAAAGAGACTGAACAGGTCCATGCCACAGATATCAAGCTTGTTAAAGACGAGATGGAGAAAGAAACAAAGGAGGACAATTTGCCCATTATTGAGCCTATTAAAGATGAGAAGAAAAAGGAGACAGAAACATCTGACATCAAAGTGTTTGAAGATAAGAAAGAGGAAAAAAAGATGGGTGACACCATTGTTACTAAACTCACCAAAGAAGAAGAAATTATTAGTAAGGGTGATACGTCTGCTGTTACCTTGAAAGAAGAAAAGGGACAAGAGATTTGTAAAGATGCTATCTCAACCACCAGCCTCACTAAGGTGGAGGAAAAGGATGTAACAGTGAGAAAAGATGAGATTCTTGCTGTCAAGCCAACCACAGAGCAAGAAAAAGAGAAGGAGACTGGTGAAGATGACACCAAACTCTCCAACGAGCAGGAAAAAGATATGACAACAAGCAAGGATGATCCTTACATATTCAAACCTACAAGTGAAGAAGACGAGAAGGAAGACACAAGTAAAGATGATGCTGCTGATATAAAACTTGCCCAGGCAGAGGAAAAAGACAAGCTGCCAAGGAAGGAAGATACTTCTGCTGTTAAACCCGCAGATGGGAAAGAGGAAAGTAAAGATAATACTGCTGCCATCACATTTACCAAGATGGAGGAAGAGCATGTAATAGTATGTAAAGATGATGATTTCTCAACCAAGGTCGAAGTAAAAGAGACACTTAAGGATGCTGTCAAACCAGTCATGGAGGAAGAAAAGTGGCAAGAAACAAGTAAAGATAAAGATGTCACTACTGCTGTCAAAGCATCCAAGGACGAAACAAGCAAACAGGATGAGATTTCTGTTGCGAAACCCACCGTGCAAGATGAGAAGGAGAAAGAAATCAGTAAAGATATTTGTGCGGTCAAATCAAGAATAGAAGAAGAAAAGGAGAATGCAGTAGATAAAGAGGAAACTTTCACAGTGAAACCGTCCAAAGAGGAAGAAGTATCAATTCAGGATTATAGTTGTGCTATCAAACTCATCAAGGAAGAAAAAGATACAGTGACAATTAAGGAGGACATTTCTTGTATCCAACCTATCAAGGAGGAGGAAAGCAAAGTCACTGCTGGTGTAAAACCCCTTGCAGATGAGGAAGAGAAGGTGGATTTGAAAGATGATACATCTGATGTAAAACTCACCAAGGAAGAGGCAAAAGAAATCTTAAAGGATGAAATGTATGCTAAAGAAATTAAAATCAAAGCAGAAGAAATGGAAAAAGACAAAGAAAAGAGTGATATTTCTGATTTTGAATCCATTAAGGAGCAGAAGGAAAAGGACGTAGATGATACTTCTGCCAAAATCATGAAGGATGACAAAGAGGCAGAGAGTGACATTTCTGACCAACAGTTAAAAATGCAGAAAGCCACAGAACAGGAGAAGGTTGATATCTCTGACCACAAACCCATTTTAAAGGAAATTAAGGATAAAGAAACAGAAAAAGACACACAAAATGAGAAGGATACAGACTCCAGTGGCAAGCAAACCAAGGACGCGAAGGAGAAAGAGCCATCCAAAGTTGAAACCATCGAAGAGGAGATGAAAGATGTAGTCAAACAGGAATTCAGCAAACAAGAGGCAGAGAAGAAGATCTACACTCCAGCACTGAGTGCCAAACATGAGAAAAAAGGAAAAGATGATGATTCTTCTGAGTCTGAATCTAAGAAGGACGATAAAGAGGTGGGTCTTCCCATGTCTCAGACCTCGGAGGAGGACAAAACTAAAAAGGATGATATTTGTGACATTAGTGTGGATATCAGTGATATATCTAAAGCTGGATCTCATAAAGAGAAGGAAACTGTTGGCACTACATCAGCAGAAATATACACTTCTGTACCTACATCAAGTAAAGACCTGAAACCAGTGAAAGATGACATTTGTGTGTCTCTCAGTCACATCCAGGAGAAGAAAAAACAACAAGATATTGAAGCAAGGGCCATTATTAGTCAAGAAGAGAAGATGGGAAAAGAAAAGGATGATGCACATGTTGCTGAACTGAGCAAAGAACAGAAAATGGAAAAAGAACAAGAAAAAGAATACACCTATGGAACTGAAGAGATCAAAGATAAAGAGACAAAACCAGAAGAAGATGGAAAAATGACTAAAGAAGGGGATGTTGCTGACAAGAAGACGGATGAGCTAAGTGAGAAAGAAAAGTGCGACTCCTCTGATGTGGACCACACCAGAGAGGAGAAATGGGAGAGAGAAGAGTTGCAAGAGAAAGACCTGGACAAAGCCATTAAAAAAGATGCCCAGACCTCATTAGGAGAAGCAGCAACAGCATCCAAGCCTGCATTTGTGGTTCAGTCCTCCGATGAAGACAGGGAAGATGAAGAGGAGGAGGACATTTGTATGGGTGGTGCAGGCTCCAGGCCTTTGTCAGTGGAGCCAAGACAATCAGAACATGATGATATCTCCTCTGCAGGTCTGCCCTCATCCCAAACCCCACAGACAAGTGACCAAACTAAACCGCTAATGTCAGAGCAGACCTCAGTGATCATACCGACACTTACAATGCAGGAGCCCTCTATTGATGAAGACAAAGAAGGATCCAGACTTTCACCTGAAGCAGGCAAAGATGTTGTGGGAATAGAAACCACACCTGCACCACTGGCCAAGCCAGAGCCCTCCTGTGATTTTGTCACATCAAATGAGGAGACGACTTCTGTTCCTAAACAAGAAACAGCTTCTGATATCCCAGCAGCTAAAGCAGAGCCAATGTCAGACTCACCTGAGAAAAAGCCTGTGTTGTCAACGGTATCAAGCAGTGACAGTCAACCCAGGAGGAGTACACTTTCAAGCACCGAGAGCCAGTCCAGTGTGGAGGAAACGCCACAACAAGAGAAACAGATACCGTCTCAGTCATGCTCAGGAGGCAGTGCTGCAGAAAAGACAAAGACGGATGAGAAAGCAGGAAAGGAAGCAGAGAGAGAGATGGAAGGAGAGCGAGAAGTGGCTTCTCCAGGTTTATCACAGCCTTGTTCATATTTTATGTTGGACAAAGACACCAGTCACACTGAAGCTGTAAAATCAGACACACTAAAAATGGAGAGTGTTGATAAAAAGACCACAGAAAAGGAAATGGTCAGTGAAAGCCTTGAAGACGAAAAGCAGACCTCTGGTGCGTCCAAGTACGATCCGTATGAAAAGCCCATTCCAAAGGATCACTACTCTGACTCTCGAGAAGAAAGTGAGGTTTCTTTAGGTTTTGATCATGCTTCTGATATGGGTATTGATGATAACAGAAGAACAAGCCAGACAGAGCCTGGAGGAGCCATGTTCCTCCTGGATGATCAGTACAAAGAAGAGCCTCTGTCCTTCAGTCGAGTGGACTACAGCCCGGTGTCCCTCACGGAGAGTGAAAGAAGCACCCGCCACAGTCAAAGTGCCTCGCCTAAATTTGAAGACAGAGAGAAAGGCCAAGAGGAAGAGAGGGAGAGAGAAGAAAGACCAGATACACCTTATGTCGACAAGAGCTTTTCATCCATAGAAATGCAAGATACCAAAATGTCCCAGGCTGCAGAGTCTTATTCTTTTAGTTCCAAAGAGGACAAACCTGAGAAATCAGAGAAAGAGAAAGAGGAGATGACGGAAGGAGCTGCAGCAGCTTTTCAAACAGGTGCAACAGGAGAACGTGATATGGTTACTACCAGTACTGCTGTTCAGTCAGCAGGCGTATCATCAAGACAGGAAACACCCTCTCCGCCATGGAGCCAATTAGATCTCGGTACCCATATTTCAGCTACTGCCATAGCTTTTGGAGAATTAACAGAAAAGACAACAGAAGAAGAAAAAGAAAAATCTGCCGAGTCACTCAAAGACAAATCCTCTGATCACGAAAGACAGGGATCCTCATCTGGTCGGCATTCACCTGCAGAAAAAGACATTTTACATCAACAAGCATCACCTTTAGAGAAAGAAGAAACTGCACCTGCATCCACATTGTTAGGACGTGAAGTAGATGATAATGTTTTGGCATCTGACAATAGTCAAATTAGCAGCTCTGCCACTTGTAAATCTATGTTAGACTTTCCTGAAGCAAAAGAGAGTCTGATAGATAAAAGGTTACTTGTAGAGGGGGAAGACTTCAATGTTGATGATGATGATGAAGACGAAGATGAGGACGAGGAGGAGGAGGAAGAAGAGGAGTTAAGTGATGTAGATTTGGAAAAGGGTGCCAGGGAACAGTCTGAAAAAGAAATGTGCAGACGAAGCTCTGATGATAGTGCTGCGTTGGCCGAGGTAGAGGACTCAAATAAAAAGTCTCTGTTGCCTGAATCGAGACTTTTTAAAGAGGAAACCGTCTGTAAAACACCACCTGATGATGCCTCCGCTTCTAAAGTCACAGAGACAGACGAGCAGGACGCGAGTAAAACAACACCATCTCCTGAACCACTTAATGATGATGCAACTGGTGACACGGCCCCATCCAAGCTTCCCGAGACAAGGAGTGAAGATTTAGTTAAAACAACTCCGTCACCAGACCGAAGTCCTCCCAAAATGGATGAAAGCTGTTTCACTACATCAGATGCCCCAAAACTCTCTGAAACGGAGAAAGCAGAGGACACAGACAAAAGCCATTTGTCTCCTGAACCAACCACAAAGAGAAGGTTGTCATCGGCAGAGGATGTTGCTTCCTCTGAAGTACTAGAGTCAAAGAAAAGAGAAGACGACAAAGTGTCTTTATTACCAAGCTTTTCAACCAAGGAAACTAGTCAGACGTCCACAAGCAGCTTGACAGGCAGCTCTTTGCCACCTGACCATTCAGATACCGTGTCCAAGACAACGTCTAGTCCCTCACCTCCACTAAGAGGTGGCTATGCCGATATAGGAAAGAGCAGATCTGAAGGCTCTTCTGAGCATTTCTATAGTGAGGAGAGTCTATCAGAATTGAAGAAGGATAAGAAAGAAACCCAGCTATCCAAGCAAAGCGGTGATAAATATTACAGCCAAAGAGACAACCAAGAAGAAAGTCTAGATGAGAGGCAAACCCCAGATATCACCACAAAACATGGGGAAACCACCTCATCAGCTTGCACATACACCACCTTAACATACTCATCCACATCATACAGTTATTCGTCCTCATCCTCAACTTCTGCCCCTCTGAGCCAACGGTTTGGAGACTCTGGAGTAACTCTAGCCAAAGAGGAACCATCACTAACGACAGAGTCTACAAGCTCCTGCTTTGGAGGGTTTCAGAGAGACGAGTACATGGAGGTGACGACAAAACCTGCAACAAAAGTTTCTTTACCCAGTCAGTTTGATGAGACCAAACCATCATCTCCAGTCTCGTCTACCACTGCCAAACAGACTGTGGATCAAAGTGCTTCTGCAAAGCCTGAAACTGACACAAAGTCAAGCACTGATAGTTTCTGTATGCTAGAAACTAAGATTACTACATTCTCCGCAGAACCATCTTTACCGAGAAGTACCGAAACAGTAAAGGTGTCCGAGAGTTTATCCACATCAGGGGCTTGCTTCGATGTCTCTCCCCTCCAAAGGGCTGACTTCTCTGACAGGGTGTCCCAGGGGTCAGTGGAAGATGAGGAGCCTGATACACTTGAAATGGAGGAAAGTACCCTTCCATGCCGTATTGAATGTAAAAAAATCAAAGTGGCTGAGCAAATAGACACCTTTTCATCAATAATTGAGTCATATGTGGTAGAAAGTATCATACACGCTGCAGAGACAAAGACAGTCACCATCCCATCTACTACTTTAAATACAACCACTGTTGTATCTAAACCTGACGTGATGGAAACAACTCAACAGACAGCTTCAGTTACTCCACTGAGCAATAGTGGGGCTAGCAAAACCTCATGTGCCACAACAGACCTGTCCAAAATAGAAGACAAAGAGAAAACCCCAGAGTTAAAAGAGGAAAAGACAGACGGAGCAATGGCACTTTTGAAGGAAGATGCAAAGATGTGTGAGAAAGAAACAAAAGAAAAAGATGAAAAAACGGAGACTGCTAAAGACAGTGAAGTCAAGCAGAAAATAGAGGAAAAGAAACTGGAGGAAGAGGCATGCAAGCACAGCATAGCTGATCCAAAGATGTGTGAAAAAGCAGAAGATGGTAAGAAAAAACAGGCAGAAAGAGTAGAGGAGAAAAGCTTGTTGGAGAAGCCCCCAGAGAGACTGGCGGTCAGGAGAAAGAGTAGTATATCTGATTGGGAACTACTACAGAGGCCTGACGACTGCCCGAGTTCCCCACCTCTAGGTTTTGGTGATGATGAGGATGAAGAACCAATGCAAACCATGGAATGGATGGCCGGTGTTCACAGTAGCTCTATGTCCTCCTCGAAGGATACCTATCACACAGAAACATCTTGCAAAGGAGCAGGAAAGGCTGAGCGTCCCTCTGACTTGAACACAGGAGCCTCCTCCTCCTCCTCCACCTCCCATCCAGACTACTCCTCCTGCGAATATAAACACCGCAAAGGAGAACTTTCTCCATCATTCATCAACCCCAGCCCTCATCAGCTTTCCAGTGACGAGGGCGAGGGGGACGGCCACAGCGACCATTCCCAGGAAGGGGACGAGGATGATCAAGAGCAACACTCTGTGAAAAGGAGGTCGCACAAGCAGAGGCGCCACCACACTCAGAGTTACCATGGAGACGCGGGACAGGGCCCACACCAGCTGCCCGGCGCCATGTCATCTGGTTTGGCTGTGTCGTTGGCCGGAGAGGAAACACCTCCGACATCAATGAGCGACTCGTTGCCTTCACAGTCAGATTCAGACGTCCCTCCAGAAACCGAGGAGTGTCCGTCCATAACAGCTGAAGGAAATCTGGACTCCGACGAAGACGCGGAACATCTGCCGGTGGACAAGTTGTCTGCATCTGGAGCTGGGGGTGGTCACCATCCTCCATCACCAAGGTCAGCTCAGAAGACTCATGATCCTCCCCCCACGCCAATGAAGGACCCTCATCCCCACCCTCCCCACCCAGATGTGTGCATGGTGGATCCAGAGGCTCTTCTCAATGACCACAGCAGCACAGAGAAACTTCTTAAAAAGGAGCACAAGACCACCAAGGGCCTTAGAAAGGGCAAACCCAAGTCAGCCTCTCCCGCCCGTAAGGGAGAAGTCAGGAAGAGGTCCTCCACTCCAGTGAAGCAGACCTCCAAGGACTCCGCCTCCCCTCGATCAGCCTCCCTCAGGAGGAAGGACACAGAGAGAAGCTCCAGGCTGATCAAGATGTCTGAGACACAAGGCTCCAGGAGTGAGATCCTCAACCCGGGGAAAGGCTTGGTCAATGGTGTCAAGAGCAGTTCAGGTGTGTTATTCAAAATAATTCACACCAGATTAAATCACCAGATTTAATTTGCTAGGAGGTGAAACTTTAAAAGCATGATTAAAAATGAGGACACACAAACCTCCACAATTAAAGAAAAGTCAGCCATCACTGTTTAAGAACTGTGCATATTGATTACATTTAAATGGTTTTTGATGCTTTGGCAATGTTGTTTTTGAAACTTTTATGCCAATAAAGCCTTTTGAATTGAATTGAGTGCTGCACAACACAGTGAAGGCACAGTTGATTGCACTTGTACTCCTTCTACACTGGCATTTTATAGTAAATTAACTTTCACAATCAATTGAAGATATCATCACTGATAGATTAAAAATCATAGAGTATTTTTGTTTCTGAAGCCCACAATCACATTTGAGAATAAAATACTTGGTTTTGGATCTTATAGCTAAAGATCTTAAATGTCTGAAGTAGATGTTAAGACTCGAAGATCCAATTTAATTTCAACCATTAGCCACATATACATGCTCATTAAAAAGCAATCAAACTACTATGTAGTGTTTGTGAACTCACTCCAATTATATAATTGTGAGCTCTTAATTGAAATATACCTAACATATAAAAGTATTATTCTCACGTACATATATAGGAAAGCTGTGCATGTTCAGTTGATAGCATGTTGTGGGCATTTACCAGGTGGACTGGTATATATTTCTAAATGTCTATTCTTTTCAGTAAATGTTTTGGGGAGTTCATGCAATCATCAACAACTTACTTTAAAACAACACTGCCCTTCTGCAACTTTCACAAGTCTGCAGTTGATAATGTCACGTTCAGACATGCAGCAGATCGTGTTCTCTGCATTAAACTGCAGAACAGGTCAAACTTGCAGAAGAAGCAGGAGCACATTAGAATGATGGATTTGCAGCACAGACGTTTTTCTATAAAAGTGCAATGATACATGGTGTGGTCCTTTTTTTAAATAATTGATTTGTATAAATAAATGAGTGAACAGAATGTAATTTGTTCAGTTGAGGGAAAAAAGTGCAATTTCAGAAAAGTTCTATTATTACCCTCTAATGCGGTTTTATATCCTTGTTCTCTTCTAGGTAACAACTCCCAGAAAACTAGCTCGGCCGTCCCCCCGGGACCACCCGTCTATGTCGACCTGGCCTATGTGCCCAATCACTGCAGTGCCAAGAATGTGGACCAAGAATTCTTCAAGAGAGTGCGAGCTGCGTACTACGTGGTGAGCGGGAACGACCCCGGCAGCGGAGAGCCCAGCCGTGGAGTCCTGGACGCCCTGCTGGAGGGCAAATCTCAGTGGGGCTCAAATTTACAGGTATTTCCCCTCAGTCTTCATCATTCTCATATTATCTGCATCCAAACGAGCCCACAGTGTATGTACCATATACAGACCAATGTTTTGGGTGTGCTAATGCACTTAGTGGCCTGTCATCGTAAAGTAACACATTTTGTCAGCAGCACGTAGCAGAGGGAAAATTGCCTTGTTAATTAGACAGAGAAGACGGGAATTGTAAGATAACAGGTATCACAATTATGCAGATTAGACTGCTCAGTAGAGCGACTCACAACACAAAACTCATTTTACGTCGTGGATGATCTACAGATCATTCACTCCGGTCTGTAAAAAGAAAGAAAATACAAAGTGGAGTAAAGTGAGTTCAGCAAATCATGGTGTCTGCTGTGACCTGCTAAATGCAGAGTAGGGATCTGACCGTGAGCATTGCCTGATGGCCATCGTCCATCACACAGATACCACAGTCTGCACAATCCTGAAATATCTAAAACAATATACAACTGTTGCAGCAGAAATCTCCCGCCAAACACATCTGCAGGAATGTGGTGCTGTCACGTCAGAAAATCTCACATTCACTTGGGAAAAAAAGCTAGAAAAGTTAATGAGTTCCTAGTCAGTACAGTACCTAATGGTGGTCACTACGTAAGGGATATTATCAGCTAAAACAAGTTTGTTGACCGGAATAAAACAAAGTATAATGTGTTAATTAGTGAGCTTTAGAGATGTTGGTAGAGAGCCAGGCTAGCTGTTTCCCCTCGTTTCCAGTCTTTTTGCTAAGCTAAGCTAACTCCTGGCAGTAGCGTCATGTTTAACATACAGATATAAGAGTGTTATCAATCTTCTCATCAAACTCTTCCATTAATGTCCATTCCTGAGTTTGTTTCTCTTCATCATTTATGGCCCATCTCTTTTCTCCTTCACCTCCTTCCTACCATCTCCCCTCATTTTGTTTCCTCGTGTCCCCCCCGCCAGGTGACTCTGATCCCGACCCACGACACCGAGGTGACCCGGGACTGGTACCAGCAGACCCACGAGAGGCAGCAGGACCTGAACATTATGGTCCTGGCCTCCAGCAGCACCGTAGTCATGCAGGACGAGTCCTTCCCTGCCTGCAAGATCGAGTTCTGAGCCCCCACCCCCGTCATCAGTTCTCACTGGAGGTAGAGCGAGAGCGAACGGCACTCCCTGCTTCTTCAAAGCTCCTCGCTCTCTCATGGTACCAGTCTCCAACACATTTGCTGCAATCTTTCAAAACACTAGATTCTGTTAGCTGAATTCAAAGTCAAATCTCTGGGGTTATGCTCTCTGTGACAGTGGGGTTATCACAAAATGATCAAAACTAATAACGTACTTTCATGTTTGTTTTCTTTTGTGAGTTTAACGTCTGCCCTAACACACCTCTTATACTAGCACTAACAACTGCGATTAACAAATCACATCATTTTCTGTAACATAATGACAGCTTTCTTGGCCTTATAACTAACAGACAAATGGACGTCATTTTCCCACAAATGCATAATGCCACAGTTAAACTATAGATTAGTAACGTGTAGTTCTTAAACTGATGGCTCACATCGCAATTAACTTGGAAATTGAACACGACCAAGTGGCACAAGGGCCAAAACAAGTGCCACAACACTTCCAAAATGTCACCTAAATCAATCAGCGATCAATCATTTCTTTTGATTGTAAAAAAGTGTTCCTCGAAGAGTTCTTAATTTGAAGCTTTCTTCTCCATCAGTGCACACGACAAAACTTGTTCTGCTCGCGCTACAGTAGTTTTTGGATTAACTCAATAATGACATAAATTGATGTTATGTTAAAAAAAAAAAAAAAAAAAATCTTTAAAAAAAACACGTTCCTTCTCGTCCTTTGTGGTGAAGTTTTAGGAGGTGCCTGAAGTTGCCCCTGTTTGAACTCTTTCTTCTTGGCTTTCACAGCTTCGCTGGTGCATGATGCTTGCGTTGTAGCTCGGACTCTTTCAGAACTGCATTAGGGTTAAATCCTTTGTTTAGCCAGCCTTCGAGTGTGGAACGCAGTAGAGTGTAGGTAGGTTACTACACTGTTTGGCCGTGTATGCTCAAGTGAATTCAATAGGCGCCGGGCAAAGGGACGTTGTTTGTACACTAATCATATCTCTGCTGGATGTAACGGTTCCTCTTTAAGTCTTTACCACGGTCTTTGTTGGTTGTATGTACTCCAGTATACACATAGGGTAAATGTTTCTATATCAATACAGAGGTTATGTTAACATAAATGATATATTTTGTGATGATGCAGCAAATTATGATCCCTTAAGCGAAAGCAGCGTTTTTTGATCACGCGTTTGAGAAGAAGGTTTAACTCACGTTTCTGTCATTTCCTCTACATTTTCCCGTCTCCACATCACAAAGCGATGGAAAGAAAACAAGCAGTGACGTGTGACAAATGTAGCAACGGAAGCTCGTCCGCTGTGTTACGGCAGTGGGAACTGCGACATTTATATTTAGTATTGGGGTTATTTTTCAGGAAAAAAGAAAGAAGTGTGTGACCGGTGGCTTCTTTCATGTGCCTTTAGCTTGCGGTTTTGGAGCGAGGGGGATATTTTAAGGACATGTCAGCCATTAGAAGCAGAGCCAGAAACCAGGGTAAATCTAAGAAACCAAGTACACAACTTTGAAATCGAGGACCAATCAGTTCATACAGTACACGCACAAACGCACCCAGGATACTGTAATCCAATTAAGTATTTATTCCACATCCTGACACGCCACTTTTGAAATCAATACGAATGTCTTTAAGAGAGGAATTGCACCAAATAGGGATGTATGAGAGTTTAGAAGTCGGAGACTTGTGTTCGTAGATGAAGCACAGGGAGTTGGAGTAGTATCATTGTGATATAAAATAATGTACAAGACGTTTCTCCAAACTGATGATCTTATTATGAAGCATACTCCCAATCTTTAATCCCAAAGCAACATTTAGAGAATGAGCATGAATGTGATGATTATTATTGTACTGGACGAAGTTATATTATAAAGTAGGCATGTCTTTAAAGTAGTTTTGTGTGTGTGTGTGTGTGTGTGTGTGTGTGTGTGTGTGTGTGTGAGCATACGATACACACCGAGTAGCTGCTGGGTTTTTGCTGAGATTGTTTCTGACGGTGACGAGTGAGTTTCTGTGGGTTTGAAAGGTTTTCAGAAGGTCTTTCTGCTTGTTCACAGATACGAGAGAAGCTCACGTTCAATTTACACGAGGCAAGTTTGATTTCTTCATTTGTCATTTTTTAGAGTAACAAATTTACATTTAGAATTAATTCTGGTTTCATTTTTCTCTAAATTTGTGCTGAGACGCAAATCGTATTTATATATATATTTTTTTGGTTGTTTACATTTCATTTTTGTCTGAATAAGAAATGCGTTTCTGCCACGATGGCTCCTCACATGCTTGTTTTTGTTTTGTTTTGTGTTTTGAAGTGTGAGTTGAGGTGGGGGGGGGGGCGAATCAGGGCGAGGCTTGGATTTCCAGAAAGGACTTTGCTTGAGCTATTGATGACAGATTGATTGTCAGGATGTTGCCAACCAAAGGCAGAGAGGATCCCTCTGCTTGCACAGTTGAACTTTTACTCAGTTCATTGAGTGGTCCCTCAACCAGGGACCAGTGCCATTTTCTTTCCCTGGAAAACTAAATCTTAACTCTACCCTACCCCCCCCCTTCCCTACCCCCCCCCCCCCCCCCCGCTCTGCCTCGCCTCCCTTAGTCTCAAATCACAAGGGTGCCGCTGACTGTTGTTGTTTTTCTCCTGAACATTATGCACTGTGTAAGAGGCGCACATAGCTTGCTTTATCCCACCGGGGAGAATCAGAGTTTGATGTAGGCCGTATATTAAATAGCTGGAAACGCACAAGTACACACACACACACCCTAAAGCGAGGGAGATGATTAACTGAAGGACACATTACGACGTGCGCACTGAGCGGACAGCGACGGCACAAAATGACTCCCTTAACAAAAGTTCACGCCGAAGTGTACGATCAAGCAAAAAGTCCTTTTCAGCCCTTCGTCCAGGCGGTCTGGAAAATGTGTCCAAAACGCCTGGAAGAAGCTTTTCAATGTATGATTCAGATTTTGTGGCTGGTCTGATATGTCGTGCTGTCTTTGAATAAGTTTTTTTTTAAGTTGGCAGATTCCAAATACCCGGCCTTGAGACTTTCGAGGCGTCAGTAGAACGCTGTGAATCACTCAACACTGAACTGTGTGACTACACAGAAGCTGAATGCACTAAACACGAGATCTATTCTTCTGAATGTAGAGTTGCTACTACCATGCGAATGCTGCTCAAAACAATAGACAAAAAATAAAACAATAAAAACATGAAGAACAAACTTTCACACCAACCTAGACACGCAAATTTTAGGGAGCGCAGAATGTCGGGGCAGATTCTGTTGTCTGTTTTGGCAAATTGTCATTTCAGTGACGGTTCAGCTTCAGACGAGGAGACGAAAGCAACCGAGATCCCACAACGAACATATTAACTGTAACTGCAGCTGCAACTTTTCCCTTTTCCTGAATATGACTTGAAACACGTGCAGACTCAAAAACCATCAACAGAAAGATACAAATGCTACATGTACATGAATGTACTGTACACAGATTTGTAAATATTGTTCTGGAAAGAAACAAATCTGAAAGATAAGACAAACGTATCCTTCTTGTGATAACGGTTCATTTTAGCTGATTTTAGTGACAGTGTGATCAAAACCGCTAACTACTCCTCGAGCCAAGCAAACTACACGAACAACGCTGACAAGATACAGAACGACAAAAAAAAAGCAAAAAGCATTTTCAGTTGAATTTCATCGCCGTACCTGCATTAAAATGAAACTATCATTCGATCACAATATGGTGTCATCTGTCCATCTAATCTCTGCATGTGATTTATTTAGTTATAATCCTGAATGTAATTGTTTAACATGGAAATAATAAAAAATGCAATGCTATTTTAAAGAGGTATATTTGAAAAAAGCTAATTGTCTTAACTGGTACTGAAATGACCTACAGTAATATAATACTGGGCTGTGCTTTTATTGTTTGCCCTATCAACATGTTGTTAAGAAGACGCTGTATTGGTAGTTCTGTTGGATTCTCTCTTTTTTTTTAATTGTAATAATCTTAGTTATTTTTTTCTTCCTCGGTGCAATATTCAATATCTCTGTCTCTTTAAATCTAACTGATAAACTAGAACTACTGCAGATTCATTGTAAAAGGGAAACAGCCTGGTGATCATCAATTAAAGTACATTAAAATCTAAATGTGTGTCGTGGGTCTTTTGTCTCGTGTTTTTTGGGGGGAATTAACTAAATGCATCTATTCAATTATTAAAATATGATTACAGTAATCTGGCTAAAAGTCCACAGCTACGCTAGCAGTTATTTGAGGGTGTACTTTGACACAGCTGCGCTTGGAGCTAAATGCTAACAGCTGCATGCTAACATGCTGATGTTTGGCAGGTATAATGTGCACCGCGTTTCCCATCTTAGTTTAGCTTATCGTGCTAATGTTTGCTAGTTAGCACTAAAAGTACAGATGATAAGAATTCTCATTAGTTTAGTTTAGAATTATTTTTTTATCTGCATGGTGGCGCGAGATGAATAGTTGGAGGATCATCAATATTTTAACAATTCATCCTGAGAGGAAGATGATTGTCTGCATGAACTGTCAGAATAATTTCATTAAAAACCACAAATGTCAACCTGCTGGTGGCGCGAAGGGAAAAGTTACAGGATCAGCAAATCAGGATGAGGATTCATCCTCTGGAGACCACGACTGATTTGGGGAAACTTGTTTGGACTCATGTGTAAACGTAAGACTTAATGTGAAGTTTGTGCATCATCATTATTGCACTAAATGGCAGAAATGAAAGTCATACTACAAAGCAAAAGGGTCTTACCTTATTGCTTGATTTGCAGCGTCTTCCACATTGTGCTGCTTCTGCACTTTGAAACAAAAACAGTAGTAACATTTTGACCTGAAGTCCTGTATTATAGATGGACGATAACCCCAATCTGTCACAAAATATTACATAACACCTGTTTGAAGTAAAAAAAAAATGCCTTTATGGGTGTTTGAATAAGAGCTTATTAATATTGTACAAAAGTGTGCAGTAAATTAAATATGAGGGAAGGAAACAAAAGACAACAGGCTCGGTCAGTTTGTTCTCCAGGGTGGAGAAATAACAGATCAGTTCTCTCTCTCCACTTGTTAAACTCACTTTCCGTTTGGTATTTACAGCTTTCTGAGGGAAAGAGAACAACTCAGTGATCTTTAAAAAAAAACTCCCTGAGGGGGAGGGGAGGCGAGACGGATCAATCTGGGTCTCTGAAATCACCCACACCTCCACCTGCTGCTGCGACACTCTGCGGAGCTGTAACCAACAACATTAATGACATTCTTATTTTTTGACTCCGCTGCTGCTGACACAGTCGTCGTCGTGGCAGCGACGGGAAGGAAAAGAAACTGTTTTCGTACTGAAGCAAGAAGACGGCTGTGTGTTTCTAACTGAAAGTGTGTGTGGCTGTAAGAGCCGACAGAATAAATGGACATTTGTGTGTGTGTACGTTGGAAATAAAGCCTGAGAGAGACGTGTCATCCAAACGGACAGACAGACAGACAGAATGACATCAGCTTTTGGCTTCCGGTGAGTCGGCGGTCTCTCCCTCCGTCCCTCCGTCCGTCTCCCTCTATTCACCCAGCGTTGCCCAGGAGGAGTCGATTACATCTGGGGGTGTCGCCATGGCAACGCATGGGAGCAATAGGAAGAGGCATGAGTCATCACTATTCTTAAAAGCTGTTTGAAGAGGAGAGGAGTGGGAGGGGGGGGGAGACAAGAAGAGAGGAAGTGAGGAAAATGGGGGGAGGTAAAAAGACGAGAGGAGAAAAGAGAAGAGAGGGGAATGAGGATAAGGGGGAGGGGATAAGAAGAAACATGCAGAGGAAATGAGGAGACAAAGAAAGGAAAGGAAACAAGGAGAGGACGAAAAGGTAGAAGATGAGGATGAAGGGAAGAAAAAACAAGAGATGAGAGGGTGGAGAGCGTGGGGGAAAAGAAGAGGAAGAAAATGAGCTGAGGTAAAAATCCACAACAGGAGAGAAGGAAACAAGGAGAGAGATAGAAGGGCAACAAAAAGAAAGACAAGGAACGATTGAAGAGGAAAAAAAGGGAGAAGCATTAAAACACAAGGGAGAAAAAAAGAAAAACGAGACGGGGACGGAGAGGTGTGTGTTGGCAGAGCGCTGACAAGGAGCTTTGTTTATGGAGCAATAATAGGCTTATGTGTCTGGACTGTGGGCCATTAAAAAAAAAACACACACACACACACACTTTAACCCCCCCCCCCCAAATTACAGGCCGACCTGAACATCAAGAGATCGTCGACATTTTATTTTACACATAATAAACCTGGACATTGTTCTCCAGCAGCCAGACTCTTCATCCTCCTCCTCCTCAGTCTTTGGCTGACATTAAATAGCACATTAAATAATCATCACATACATACACAACTGCATGTACCTACATCAACATACCTTTAGGTAAAAAAGAAAAAGCATGAGTCCTGTTCACATCTCAAACTAAAACGGTCTCCATGACGACCAACAAAACATGCATGTGTTCTACAGCAGGTGTTTCCAGGTTTTGTGGGTCAGGACATTTTCAGTGTCACCAGTTTGAAATGAGCAGGGAGCCGGTTTCTACTTTGGTGTTGCAGAGAGTTCTGCCCGAGCGTAATGCCCCATAATCACGGCGCTCCGCTAAGAAGACTGCAACACGTTGTTGTTTCCTGATGGAGCTTTAACTCGGCAAGTTTTGGTCAAAGTAATAAAAGTATTTCTTTGGAGTTTAAAGTGAAAGTGAGGTGAGTCACATGTTAATAAAAAAACCAACACTTTCCATCTGTAGAGTCATGATATGTCTACCTGAGTATCGCTCGTTCAATCATTTGATTTTTTGACACATTAAAATACACATGTAAGTTGGTGCAGACGAACACTTCAGCATCGACTGAGAAAACCCGTCAGGGAGTCGTCATTATGGAAAAGGACATTTATACCATTTACTAAATCAAGTGGCTCTTCCCTTTAATTATAAAATTACAACAGATTTTCTCTAAATCAATTTTGATTCGTAACCCCCCCCCCCCCATATGAAAAAGTAATAAAAATACAGCAGTGTTTACAATACTTTCTTTAACATTTCTCTCAAAAGTCATTTTTAAAAAAGGCACATTTACATATAAATTGTTTCCATTTAACAGCAGAATATCAGATCAAATACAGTTTGATCCAGCCGGCTGGCCTTTTACATTATACAAACACCTTTTTTATTTGAATTAAATATTGAAAGTTTTTTGTTGTTCCTTAAACTGCAAACCCTGTGAACAACAAACACCTTGAATGCAGCAGGTATCGAGCTAACGTGGGCCAAATGTAGAACTTCATGAAATCCAACATCCCTCTAGTTTCTTGAGATTAATTAGTTTATAATTAACCCATAAATTCTTAATGTTTGCATGATTTTCTTTGTATATTACAATCGGCCATTATTGGGCTGCACCTGCCGCTTTGTTAATAGTTTGATTTAAGTTTAAGTGAGAATACGTTTTTAATAACGAACGTGTTAAATAGAGGTGCTGCTTTGTTACCTTTGGACACAATCAGGCTAAATGTTTCCGGTCTTTATGCTAAGCTAAGCTAAGCTAACAGGCCTCATATTGAACAGGACGGATACAATGAGTCGTATTGATCATCTCAACTCAACTCTCGGCAGGAGAGTGAGTAAGCGTAGTCACCAACATGTAAAACCTTTCTTTTAAGCTTTAATTTCCCGTCTACGTTCAGACATTTGTGGCAGGAAACACAGCACTGACTGAGCCAAATGTTCCAAAATGTCACTTGAATTTCAGAAACAAACCGTTTGTTTCAGGGAGGGCTGTGATTGGCTACCCCAACTGCTGCAGAACAACAGTGAAGGAAAAAAAAAAGGCAAATAAATGACGGTTTGACATTTAAACTCAGTCTGTAAAGCTTTTCAGCCAGTACAGAACTGATGCAGCTGGTGTGGAGATAAACAGCATCTGTGCTTTCAAACTAAAAACAGCAGGAACTGTTGTTTCACCGTCAAAATTAAATTAAAGGCACAACTGGTCTGAACGCTGGCTTGATGCGGTCGGGAGCTGCTTCGTGAATGTGTCGAAGGATCGAGGTGGCGAGAGATTTTGAGCTGTTTAGTGGTCAGACACGTGGTGCGTTCATGTACAGTGGTTGTGTGTTAGCTGATGCTCCAGAATCAGCATCTCCTCCAGTGGATTTTTCTTTTTTTTGTTGAATGTGAGCAGAAGGACAGAGGGACAGACAAACTGAAGTCTTCAAGATCGTGTCCTTGGATTCCCCGAAGTCCTTGTGTTTTTCAGACAGTCTACTCACTGAAGCTGAAGTTCAGGCCGGAGCTCTCTGTGATTGGGGAGGACGGGCCGGCACTGGATACAGCACTGGACGGGATACTGCCATCTTAAAAAAAAGAAAATGAAGTCAGTTCATCTTTGTAACTCAGAAACAGATGTTAATGCACGTTTTACAGAGCGTGCAAACAGCTCGGACCTCAAATGATCTGGTACACGGCCCACGTTTTTAAAACCTCACTCTGCACTGCTGTGTGTGCGTCAAAGTGTGTGTGTGTGTGTGTGTGTGGGGGGGGGGGGGGGGGTGATCTGGTAAAAAAACAGGAAAAGCAAAAGCGTCGCTTAATGTTCTGTTGCCATGGAGAAATTCCTGATGA
>JAVQJL010044411.1:0-19923 GCA_036024295.1 Nannoperca obscura | reverse complement strand
TGACTCTATTTTCTATTCATTTCACAACGTATGGTGGTGAATAAGTGTGACTTTTCATGGAAAACACAAAATTGTTTGGGTGACCCCAAACTTTTGAACGGTAGTGTATATATAGATGTAATTTATAACGTGGTTGCTTTTTAAGTAATTGTTGATTTTACTCATTCTGTTTTTTAGATTCACTGGTTCTCCATCTTCAACTCCTTCATGATGGTCATTTTCTTGGTGGGTCTGGTGTCCATGATTTTAATGAGAACACTTAGAAAGGATTACGCCAGATATAGCAAAGAGGAGGAAATGGATGACATGGTAAGTTGTTCATTGCAATTTCCTGAATGTGGAATTGTAAGTCTTTCAATTCAGAATCACTGTTTTCTTGCCATCAAGTGTGCACGATTCTTTGTTTTCTTTCCAAGAGTTTCTGATCCTATGCACCACAAATACTTTATGACATGCAAGAGCTTGTTATTTTAATATATATATATTTTTAATTCCTTCTCATTTTGCCTTTGGTCACTGTGTACCATCAGGACAGAGACCTGGGAGATGAATACGGGTGGAAGCAGGTACATGGCGACGTGTTTCGGCCGTCAAGCCATCCACTGATCTTCTCCTCGCTCATCGGCTCCGGCTGCCAGATCTTCTCCGTCTCCCTCATCGTCATCCTCGTCGCTATGGTTGAGGATCTGTACACAGAGTGAGTAACTGGCAGATAACTGCCTGGTAGTAACTTATTGTGATTGTAGGGTTGGCGTCAAATACCAGGTTTGCATCCAGTTCCAAGTTAGTGAAAGAACCTTTATTGAGCCTAATCTTGAGTCTAATGAATACAATATTTGATTTCCTCTGTTATTGCCGAGAGTAATATTCAACTAATTGTGCTTTCCATTGAAATGTAGTTTAAAAATATATGATTAATCGCGAGTGTAAGAAAACATACTGGTTTCAAGGGGAATCTAGCCCAAACACTGAGGGGAGGAGTGGACTTTACAGGGCTCCACTTATATCATTTTTCTCTGCAGGAGAGGATCCATGCTGAGCACAGCCATTTTTGTGTACGCAGCCACCTCCCCTGTCAATGGCTACTTTGGGGGAAGCTTGTATGCAAAACAAGGAGGTAATAAAAAAAACTGTCCATGCATCACATTCTCTCTTTCTTGACAACAGGCCGTTGGCTTGATATTTCTTCTCAAAAGCTATTGTAAACATCTCACACTCTACTGTTTTGATTTGTCTGACTAAAACAGGCAGAAGATGGATTAAGCAAATGTTCATTGGGGCCTTTTTGATCCCAGCCATGGTGTGTGGGACTGCCTTCTTCATCAACTTCATTGCTATCTACTACCACGCCTCCAGAGCTATCCCGTTTGGCACCATGGTGGGTTTGACATGGCGAGTTACTCAGCTTCAGTTTATGAATGTGGCCACGCTGCACTGTGGTCAAAGTGATATGATAGAGAGTAATTGCTCGTGGAGCTGATAGACAGCAGTGTAGAATGTATTCAACTGCATCTCGTACTGTGCATGTCCTTTTTAATGCATTTCTATAGTTCAGGCTAAAAAATGACACGTTGCCTCATCTGAGGAACATTGAAAACAGATCACATCATATAAAACACATTCCAAGCATGAATGCCTTCCACAGAAACTCTTCAGTTTCTTAATTACAAACAGCTGTTCATTAGCTCGACACACAACACTCATGACATCAATCACGAGCGTCAACTGCCTTGAAATCAAACCATGATTAAACCACTCAAACTTGTTTCAACAGACCTTGAAAAAATCTAAGACAGACCTGAAGATCATCTGATAATAACCATGAGCCTCTATTTGTTATCCATCTTGTTTAATGAGCATTTGTGTTTATGGCATTTATGAAAATCTGGGAATGGAGAGTTCCAGCACCTCTTAAAATCATTTAAACAGTTTATTAAAAGTCATTGAGCAGACCACCCAATTGAATATGAATCATTTTTGCTTCCTGCAGGTCGCTGTCTGCTGTATCTGTTTCTTTGTCATTTTGCCGTTAAACCTCGTGGGAACCATTTTGGGGAGGAATCTGTCTGGCCAGCCCAACTTTCCCTGCCGAGTGAACGCTGTGCCGCGACCAATCCCAGAGAAGAAATGGTAGGTGTGGCCCGACACAGCCAGGTCGACGGTACAATCTTTAGGAATCTGCCATGGTGACAATGGAGCAGAGTGGGGGAAAAACCAAAAATGACAAAACATACTTTTTATCATATCATTATTGCCATTATCAAGTAATCTTTTCTATTCTGATAACTGACAAAAGGTTCATAATTTTAGTTTATGAAATGGCTTTCCAGCAACTCAAAAACACAAATATTTAAAATGTATAATATAAAACAGGAAAACGGCAAATTAGCAGCACATTTATACAAAGTCAATTAATTATATGCATACTATTTTTCAAAAAGTACTGCGCAGCATTTGGTGTGCATTCAAACATTATTGCATATTGTGTATTTCTGGTTGTAAGTGTAACGACGGAACAGTGAGGAAGTTGTTCTTAATGCATGAAAAGGGTCCTGTGATGTGTTACACATCAGGTTTGAAGTAGAAACTGGTTTTGCTGTCTGCACAATCTCTTTGGGTAATGAAAAATAGCAAAGTAATTCTCTTTGAGTGTATTAACATTTCCAGCTTTCTGCCAGCCGCTGTGGCCGACTGCCAGCAGGAAATAGTAGATGTGACTTTAGGCCACTCACACTGTGCTTGAATTTCCAACCTGTGTCCACCTTTTTTCTTCTTATAACCCAATAAGTCCTTGCCCTGCGGCACAGTCATATTCATATATTGATTCTTGGGATCTCTCAGGTTCATGGAGCCGGCTGTCATCGTCTGCCTCGGAGGAATCCTTCCCTTCGGGTCCATTTTCATTGAAATGTAAGTGTACGCCGTAACGCTGAGGGGTTTGTATGTCGTCAGAGGATCTTTGCAGCGTGACAGCTTGTTTTTCTGTCCTCGCTCTTCAGGTACTTCATCTTCACATCATTTTGGGCTTACAAAATCTACTATGTGTACGGCTTCATGATGCTGGTCCTGGTCATCCTGTGCATCGTGACCGTGTGTGTCACCATCGTGTGTACGTACTTCCTGCTCAACGCTGAGGACTACAGATGGTGAGTGTAGACATGTTTGACCACATAGTAGGATCTGATAATGCTACATTGATTTAGATCTGTTCAATCTAATGCCTCCTACTGTTGCATTTATGTAAATATGCTGGGAGAGAGGTTTCTAGTCAGTGATGAATGTCAGTGATGAGTCAGAAAGTGAGCAAAGCTACTGATTAAGTCTGACTTTCTTTCTTTTTGTCTTTTCTAGGCAATGGACAAGCTTCCTCTCCGCTGCATCCACTGCTGTTTATGTGTACATGTACTCCTTTTACTACTACTTCTTCAAAACTAAGTAAGTTTCAGTTAACCACACACCCACATGAAATAGAGTCCCATTATTGGACAAAAAAAACATTTTAAAAAATCACAGAAAATAAAATGGTTTGAGTAAAACTAAATAAATGTCTTGATATTGTTTCATCGTCCTGTGTTCTTTCAGGATGTACGGGCTGTTCCAGACATCCTTCTACTTTGGCTACATGGCTGTGTTCAGCACTTCCCTAGGAATTATGTGTGGTGAGTCCTCCATCTATCCTTTAAAGACTGTCCTGAACTAAAGGAAGTCACAGTCACTATGTTTGGCTTTTATAAACTCGATTCAGTCAGAAACGTGTCTGTTACAGTACCAGAGAGTACACTGTACACTGCTACAACTTCATCAGTCAGTTAGCTTTTTTTTTTTTTTTTTGCAGACAAAATAAATGTGAGAGATATTTTAAGTGTTCCAAGTCTTAACTGCACAAACGAGTCGTAAATGGCTCCTTTCAACCTGCTGAATGCTGCCTGTTCATGAGCAGAGCTGCGTTCATTGAGATTTGATCATGAGCATTAACAAGGCTTCATTCTGAAAAAATAAGAATTTCACGCTGCAGCGCTGGAAGTTCTGCTGCTGGGAGTCAGCGGACAGAAACATAAATGCTGCAGTGTTAGTAGTTGTTGGGGGGGGGGGGAGACCCAAAACAATTAGAACATATGAATGCAGGAGCCAATGACATGATTAAAGCAGCACTGTGGCACAATGCTAAAAAACATCTTGCTAAAACAAAGCGGTCGATGATTTTAAATGGGAGGTGGTCGTGGTGATGCGACAGTCATGGAGGTGGATGTGAGAACGTTACACAGCAGGTGGTGTTACACTGCCAGGGGCAACGTAGGATGCTCCTCTGGATTGCAACCTGGACCAGGGGCTCTAAGTAAATTGGTAAAACATGAGGCCAATACAATGGCGAACAGAATATTATTATTTTTGCGTTTTTATTTTGGTTTGTCTGTGACACTTTTTAACAAGATTGAGGTCTTGTAATCCTTAAATCAATCGTGTTTGCCCCGATGTGGAGGAAGGCAGACTGTTCATGACTCCTGCCATAATTTTGAATGAATGCGTTCACTCGTACGAGCCGCTTAGGAACGGATCTGTACCTGCAAGTAGTTCTGGCATGAAGGTTTTTGGGCAGCCTGCACAGCTTTAATTGCAGTTAAATAGACCTTTCCTCCCCTGCTGCAAGTCAAACTCATTCTTCAACTTGAAGAGTAATAAGCCCCGGCTGCCACCCACAGCACCTCTGTGTGGAGCTTTCTATAATCTGCAGTAGCTGCTACGCGGTGCCTTCTGGGTCCATTGGACTGGCTGGTTATTTTGCTTTTCCTCACTCGAACCTTTATTGGATACCTTCACCGATAATCCTGTTGTCCTGTGATGGATTTACCTGAAGTGAGAGGAGAGTGTGATACTTGCAGTCACCAGGCCACCTAAAGGAGACTCACAGAACTCATTTTGTTTTCCAGGTGCCGTTGGATACATGGGAACAAGTGCCTTTGTGAGGAAGATCTACACAAACGTGAAAATTGACTAAGAAGTGGAGCAGCAACACAGGGATATTAATGGAATTTGCCTACGTGTATCCTGAAAGACGGCGGGCACAAGTCATTCTTTATTCCTTTTTTTCTTTTTTTGCAAAGAGATTGTGAGAATCTCACTTTGTACAATGTAGTTTTTCCATTTTCTGAATGAATTTCAACGCCGCAACTCGGAAGTGAACAAAGGCAAATCTGCGGGAGAGATATCAAACACAAAGTTCTGTTTTTATCAGTTGCTTTCAGACAAAACGTTGGGGCAAATGTTTAAGGCTGACATGGCTTCTCTTTTCCAACCCAGTCCCACCTGAGACCAGAGAACATAAATGTTTATTGATGGAATAGTGTAGCTCTCTTCAGTGAAGAGGCCGAAGTGTATTGAAAGCCTTTTGTTCTATTGTGTCAGAATATTGGAGAGTTGGGTTTGTGCCAGTGTTCTGACTTGATTTCTATTTTGTATTCTTGAAGTGACTCGAAATATATATCGTTACTACACAATACAGTAGTTTGTTGAGATTTACTTCCACTGCAAAAAGATGATTATAAAAAGCTCTCGAGAGTCATTCCCCCATTTCGACAATTCCCCCGTTACAGTAGCAGTCCATCCAGTTGATGAGAGATTTTAGTCCTGCTGTAGTTTACTGTACAGACGAGAACAGAGGGCCTGATCAACGGTTGAGGTACAGAAAGAACCGATTTTTAAATGGATGTTTGATGTGATCCCATTTCCTCGTTTAGTCGGGGTTTTCTTAAATGTTTGGGTTTGAATGAAGTCTACTTGTAAAGATAATATATGGATGGGGGGAGTGTATATAACCTTAATAATGTACCTTTAGATGTAGATCCCAAATGTATTTTCGTTGTACAGATTTACTACAGGGTGTTTTTTTTTATTTTTATGAATCATTCAGTTAAAAACAAAGATTTGGTTTTGGGGTTTCTGGTCTGTTCGGTGCTTGGGATGGGGCTGGTGGCGCTGTTACATCTTGCCTGAAATTGCATGAAGTTTTCACCAAACCATCTGCTCATCAAATTCCACCTCAGTCAGCGCTGTCAGTTTTTTGTTTTTCTCCTCAGATTCAAAATGTAAAAGATACAGATTCAGGCACTGCGGGTCTGCTTATGGACACTTCTTATTTTGAGTTCATATATTATTTAAAGCTTTAAACAGCTCTACATCTTCTGGTAAGCCATTTCCCTCTGTTTGTTGCCTAACCTGAAACATAATTTGTGAATGTCGGAAGGAATGAGGCAATTGCTTTGTTTCTGCAAACATACTGTACAAAGTGAAGTTTATGTACACTTCAAAGTAGATGTTTTCATACCCACACACAGTGCTGGCGGAGTGTTTCAAATGCTTTTTTCCATTTTGTGTAAATACAGTATGTACCCAACTTGTATGAGAAGTGGCGATGCCTTTTTTTCCTTTTCTAATTTCCAGTCTCCCCCACTGAAGTTGATTTTGGCACCTCATGTTGTGTACCAATGTCTGATAAGACATTTTGAACCTGCATATTAACTTGCTGTAAAAAGAGAAAATAAACATGTTTATGTACAGGGCTTAAGTGTGGTTTTGACTTTGGGGGTAAATCTTTTTGAACTGAATTATTAGACATGCTGTGAATTACAGTCGTGCAGTTAAATGGCTGGGGAAGGTGAGTTAAATCCACACAAGAGCCACGAATAAAGCCTGAAGTTTCAGGTCCGTTAGCCTGACCCTCTGCTTAAACTACTACACCAAAGTCACATGAATCAAAACAGCTGTCATTTATAAAGAATATATTTATTAGTGTATTCAGCTGTGTATGAGTAAATACAACTTATAAACTGTAAACTAAGTACATTTATGTTTGGACTTGTACCATTCACTGCTTTAGCTATAAGAGTTGAGAAATGTGTCTTCAATTGACTTTTTCAAAGTACTCCTTGGATCCTTCTGGGGTTGGTTTGATCTGAAAGGAAACAGTTACACAAAATGAACTTTAAAAACTAGACAGTGGGCAACATATTGAATCTATAACAGAAAGCAAGAGGAACACTTGGCTCTAAGCAATGAGTGGACTGAAAATAGTGTTTGGAAAGTCTTTTGGGCAGCATGTATGGATGGTGTCGGGTTGAAGGAACTCACCGTTGGGGACTCGGGGGTCCAGCTGGCCGGACACACCTCGCCGTGGGTCTCCACATACTGAAACGCCTTTACCAAACGCAGGGTCTCTTGTACACAACGGCCCACTGGCAGGTCGTTCACACTCATGTGCTTCACCACACCACTTGGATCAATGATGAACAGGCCCCTGAAGGACAAGGAAAAGACAAGTAAAACACACACGTAAAGACTGTCATGCAGACAAGATATAGCAGCAAGTCTAGATGTGCTTTGGGTCAAGTCCACTGGCTCCTACTATTATAGCAGACGTACAGCTTGATCTAATGTTTCAGCACCGGTGAGACTATTACACTGACATTGTGCAAGTTCACCAAAGTAACTAACATATAGACAACATCTTTCTCTTTTACTTAATGAACATCTAGAATGGACGTACAGACAGAGTTGGCTAAATGAAATTCAATAAGGCCTGGATCCATCCTATGTGAACATTATGATACCATATAAAATACCCCCAAATACCAAAATGTCTATTAAAAGTTGTGGGAGATTAAAGGGGTCTTAGCCACATGACAGTTAATAGCAGCAGTAACAATATCGGTAGTTAAGTGTGTCATTTAGGGTTTTTGTCACAGCTGCCTACATTTCTAGAGGTTTGTCTTTTCTGCATTTCTTCACTGTATTTTACCAGCAAGTTATAATGACGTATTAATGTGAAAACAAATATGTAGACAATCGTATACCTGTAATTGTGTTGGAAACAACATTTTAATATTTAAATTAGTTATATAGTGCTATGTGTCCTTTAATGGAAGCTGTGAATGGATACTTCCTGAAGAGCACGTGATGATCCTACCTCAGTGCAATGCCAGGCCCCTCCAGCAGCACCCCATAGTCTCTAGAGATCTGCTTGTTGAGGTCGGACAGCAGGGGGATGTGGATGTTGCCCAAACCTCCAGTCTGACACAACACCATGAAATAATAGCTGTTAGAATTACACTGACTCCACAACAGAACTTGCAGGTCAGTCATTTACTAACGACTTCTTAATGCAACACATCAAAGGATGAATGGAAAAGCTCACCGAGTTGAACCTTGTGCTTGTTAGTGACTGATTATTAAATGAGGGGAGAGTACCTTGCGTGGAGTGTTGATCCACGCCAGGTGGGTGAAGTGAGAGTCCACAGACACACCCACCACCTCACAGTTAACGTCGTGGAACTCGTTGGCCTTGTCGCTGAAGGAGATGATCTCTGTTGGACACACGAAGGTGCTGCAATATGACAAACACAGAGAGACATAAAAAGACACTTTACTGACACAATCACTAAATAACCACAGCACACCTGCAGAGGACTGACAACATGAGGGGTGGGGCATGTGCGACTTGAGTTCCATCAAATTTGTACAGTAGAGGTACCTAAAAATCTTGCAGTAAATTACTCAAAGTACATTTAAATCAACGCTATTGTGTTATTCTCTTCATCTCTGCATGCATGTCGCAAACACTCACAAATCCAGTGGGTAGAAGAAGAGGACCAGGTATTTGCCCTTGAAGTCAGCGAGGCTCATCTCCTTGAACTCTCCATTGTGGACGACCGTGGCCTTAAAAGCAGGAGCGGGCTGAGTGACAGCAGGGACCCATCTGCAAGTGCCTGATACAGAAAAGTCAAACGCACTTTATTCTTTCATACCATTTGCTATGTAAAACCAGGAAAACTCTTACAGTACAGGAACATGTGTAGTGAAAACTAGACAGCTATAAAGTGAAGATAACATGCAATGCATTTTTAAATGCCTTTCTTTAACAACTTGACCCATCGTATGGTAATTACACAAACCAAGAACGTCAGAATACCTTCAGTGGAGTTGTATTATGATGATCTGATCATTTCAATTACCAGCTAACAGTATGAGTCACTGAAGGTTTTTTGGACATGTATACATTTCCTTTCCTGATCAGTTCATTGCCCTAAACATCATTTTGAATATTTTATATATGATATATGGGCATACAGTTACCATATTCTAAAACAACAAAACTCTTATAATTTCATGATATTGTTGTCCAGCTATGACCTGAAGATGCGCTTTTATAACCACAGAACAATCAAATTTCTCAATTAAATGGCGAATCACTTGGTCTATAAAATCACCAGTTACAATCTCCCAGAGCCCCAGCTCTCAAAACCTGGCTGTATATTCTAGGACTTTGGGTTTTTTTACATACTAGTAGAGAAACAGGCTCTTGGAAGTGCAGGAGAGCTGAGGATTCTTGAAGCCCCAGAGGCTCCATGTTGACAGGCTGCTGCCACTTTCAACCCTCCTGCTGCAACCCTGGCCTAAAAATAAAACAAGACATTAATTCAACATGAATTATCCACAAATACACAGAAAACCTACTTATCTGGTTAGCAACTGGACAACATGTTTGAGGTTCAGACTAGCCATGTTTTGTGTCCCCAGAATGAAGTCTAAAATGTTTAGAGATATAAATAAAAAGATTGAATCTGTTGTGGTTGAAACAGTTGCATGTGTCCTCCATGAATGGAAAATATGTACAACCTCTATTTTTCTTTATTGCTTTCTTTTGCTGCTGCCACTTCAGAGTCTAATAAACAAAGGCCTTCAAGTGTGAGATGCTCAAGAGCTGGACCAGGCTGGTTAAGAAACATGGATAGATGAGAGGGTGTTATGAGCTGCAACTGCAGGACTGGATGAGGCAATAAACAGGATATCATCAGATTTAATGATGATACAAACAGGTTCTTCAGACTGAACGAGACCACATCCTGTGCCAAAGAAAGAATGACATTTAAGAGCTGCAGCTTTGAGACTCAGAAGTTCTATTTTACATATTGAATATTTGTGAAGTGAAATATGCATAATGCAAAAAAAGATATACATTTGTATAAAGAATATACTTGAAACATAATATATTTAAAATACAACAGGAAATCCACATTTCAATAATGCAGAAACATGAACTACTGTCAGGTTTTAAAATAAATGTTTTTAAAACATAAGATAGGAATAATTAATTGGGAATTATTTTTGTCATGTATACTATTAATTCATCCCTACATGTAGTTATGGAGTTAATTGGCAGAAGATGTCAATATGATTCTAGTTCAGAACAACGCATGCACCACCTTCAGGCAAGAAAAGGAATAACTTTGTATTTTACATGTTACAGACAAGACTTCGCTGGGATATAAATAGTAAATAAAAAATAGTGTCATTAGGGAATAAAACTGATGCTGCATTTGTGACCAAAACCCAAGCAGGTATTTCCTGTGAACCCTACTGGTCCGTGTCTGCGGCCGCGGACCAGAGTGTTCCCCACACTTGAGTTGATCCTCCAAATGTGCGACACACACGACATGACAGCTCCTCAGTGCAGAGGTGAATTACTCATCAATACCAGCTATCGGGACGAGTTCAGTCCTGATTAATAAATACCAAACTGAGACGAAACTGTGTCGTTAGCAAATGTGACGCTGTGTTGTAAGAAGTTGCACTTACAGAGGTCCTGAGCATTCTTCCAATGGTGGCTGCCATTTTGGATTATGTGAGGAGGAGGAGGCGCGGTTACGTCATATACACACGTGCCCGAAGTGAACCTGTCGTCCGAATAAATAAATACATTTACTCATGATATTCTGTTCATTTCGATGTAAGAATGTCACTGATACACAGGATGCCCTAAAATAAAATAAAAAGATGCCCACGTGCTGCCTACAGGTGCTCCTCGTGAGCTCCTCTGATGTTGATGATTTACTGAGCTAGGTTTGGAAAAAACATAAGTTCCAGTCACTGCTTCCACGCCGATGGAAAAATACCATGCTGAGAATGATTTATCAAAAACCCTTCAAGTCTTTTTTAGATGTGTGGTTAAATGTTTAAAACGTGTGAACACAAAGCCATTGTGTGTGTGAAAGAGAGAAATGTTTCGTTATTTATATATATCATTTATACGTCCAAACGTTCTGCATCAGCCCCTGTGCTCTTTCCTCAATAAATTAAGCACACTGTTCACGTTTTAGAAATATAACCTCCGATAGTCCCGATGTCCCAGAAAGTAGCATGAACCCGCCCACAACTGAACACGTGTTTGAAGGCGGAAGTAGTTTCTAAACAGAACTTGACCTCAAAAGCACGACACACACGCTGGTAAAATGTGTACTGTAGTATTGATATTGTAAGTTATTTCATGTATGAGAAGTAAATGTACTCGCTGGTGTCATGGATCCTAATCTGTTGTACTGGAAAAGCCAGGGAGAGGTAACTGCATACTGTTCCAGCATGCAGAGCACCATCAGGGATGATATTATATATTATATTATATCCGGTTAGTTAAAATGAAACTGTTTAGTTCCTCTCTGATATGTTTGTGTTGAACCGTACCTTTCTTCTTTTTCAGTCTTTCCTCAGTCGACTACAGATCTGGGTTAATCTCCTTGATCCAACTTCCCTGCTCTCCTCTGATGTAAGCAGCAGCCACCTCAATGATCTCATACTGTGAGAAGAGTAGAAAATATGTGATGTTTAACTAGTGATACTGCTCTCCTCAGGCTGAAATAGAGAAGGCCCACGCTCTTCTTGGAAGTGGAGAGAAACTAAATGAAAAGGTCAGATTATATTTAGGAATGTTGTCTGCGCAGCGGCCAGTCAGCTTTATGAACCTGCAGCATATTTATTTAAATGTGTTTGTTCTGTTTCCTCCTCTAGGATGGACATGCACTGACCCTGTCACTTGTGAGTCTCGCAAGAAACACAAAACTGCAATAACATAGGATTCATCTGTAAATAAATCCGAATTCACTAACATTTCCCTGTACTGACTGAACTTCCTCCTGTGCAGCCAGCAGGGTTTCACTGTAATTGTCGTGCAGATCGGGGTCATAGTTTGTCATTATGGAACGACACATTTAGCTTTAAACATCTGTACAAACAGGAATTTTGCTTAATTAAGAATGAATTTCTACCATTGTGTTTAAATCGTTGAATGTGTTCAGATGTTTATGTGCTGCTTTTGGTGAATGACTGTTTACAGTCGTCTGTCCATGCTGATACTGGTGCTGCTCTTCCACTAGTTTTCCGCCCTCCAGGTATGTTCAGATCCAGATACACATTTGTAATAGTTCCCATCCATTATTAAAATGATATGTGTTAAGGACTTTAGTGCATTAATATCATGTAATATCAACAAGTATTATCACTACAAAGCCAGTGATAATACTTGTTGTAATCATAGTGTTTGCAGCTCTTTCAAAAAGCATGAGAAAAGTCCAGCTTTCATTAGCGTTCAATCAGAAATGTGTTTGTTACTTTCCAGTAGCTTTAAAAGTATTTAAACATCAAATTACATTTCTGAGACTAGCTCATAGTGCGTCATGTATATTGTTACTTTGCAATTTGTATCACTAAGACAATGAATTTGAAACAGAGATGTGTGTCCTCACTTGTGTTGTTTTCGTTCTAGCATTTTTGCCAATATCAGCACCTCTGGTACGTGAGTCGTCCAATAAATATGTTCTGACACTTTTTTCTAGTGGTTGTGTGATCAACTTTGGAAGAAAATATACAAAATTGTCTCTTTTTTTCCAGATAGTTGCCAGTTTTTTGCCACATAGCAGCGTCAAACCTGCGTTGTTTTGGCAGGTAATGAGGCATATTCATCATATTAATAAAAAAGTACATGTGGCTACAACACAGCGCACAGTAATGATTAAAAACATGTATTCCTTCAGTTTTTGCTGCACAGTTACAGCGCTGGGTTCAACTATGCAAACAGAAATTCTTCATCAGAGCAGGTAACGTATATACAGGCTATATATTCAGATATTGAGCTATGAGATACTGTCACCACCCAAAGTGACTCTTATTTGCTAGACTCCTTATTTAATCTTCAGTCTTTAAACTTCCTCTCTCAGTCTGTGCTTCACTTGATCTGTCTTTATCTCTGTCCACCAGGGGAAGAAGACATCTTTGAAGCAGCTTCTGTTGATCGTTGGAACTGTTTCCTATGCGACATGTGCAGGGGTGTGTATAACGTGATAACCCATGTTAATGTTTCGAGTAAAGATTCTTTTAAGGTTTAAAAAAGTTGCTTCTTAAAATGTTATTTCAGTTTCCTGTATCTTTTGTTTCAGGCCCTCCCTCAAATTTTCATAAACCGTCTTGGCGTAAGAAGCGCACCAATCCAGACTTTCTTTAGGTCCATATTACCAATCCCACTCTCAGGTAAATTCTTTATCTCTGAAACTGGAACACTGTAGCATAAATAGTATTGCATCATACAGTACCAGTCAAACGTTTTGACTTGGCTTATTCCTTTGATATTAGTAAGTCAGCTGGTGGGGATCCTGTAATAATAGAACTTTTTAAACTAATGTTGTGTAACTCTCTCCAGCTGCTCTGGCCTTCTTCAATACGTTTACCATCAGAAGTGAAGAGTCAGAAACTGGGATCCAAGTGTTTGACTCCAGTGGAAATCCTGTTGGCCTCTCTAAAGCAGCAGGACAAAAGGTTCAAACAAAGAGCAAATGGACACAAAGTAAGTCTTCTCATTGAAAACTTGCAGTGTTAAAATATTTTTCCTTTTGCACCTTTTTGTTCAGGCTGTGTGGGAAACTGCGTTGTCAAGAGTGGCACTGTTTGGTACAACCGCTGTCGTTTCTAATCTCCTGGTGTTGCTCTTACCGAGGTCAGTCACATTCAATTCAATTCAGTTCAATTTTATTTATAAAGCACCATATCATAACAAAGTTATCTCAGGGCACTTTTTCGCATGGAGAGGGTTGAGACCAACTCCCACACACACACAGACCCAACATTCCCACCATGAGCAACACTAGGCGACAATGGCAAGAACATTTTAACAGGTAGAAACCTCGAGCAGAACCAGGCTCTAGGTGGGCGCTCATCTGCCTCGTTGTGTTGAAGGGGAGGGGGGGCAGGACAGAGAGCAGAAGGAAGGAAAACATACAGTCGTACAGTATAACAATAATAGCAGCAACGGAACACGGGGGCAGCAGGAGCAACCACAGATCCTCACTCACAGCATCGGAGGCAGAAACACCTGCAGAAAGCTTTAGAAGGAGAGAGGGGGGGACGAGAGAAGCACACAGCTAGGGGAAGGAGGTGAATTAGTAACAAGCAGTAATGGGATATGAGTGTGTATAAATGGAGAGGAGCTCAGTTCTGTTCACCTGCACATATTTGCACCTGTTAGACTTTACCAAGTAGATTTTCCTTTACAGAACAAGCCTTTTCCAGAGGAAGTCTCTGCTAGTCGCTCCTCTCCGTCACATAAGTGTTGCGTTTGTTCTGGGTTTGATGATCCCCGTCTCGTTCAGTCTCTTTCCACAACTGGGAACGGTGAGATCCATGATCCTCCTGTGCTGTAATGTTTTCCTTGTGATGAACTCAGCTGACACTGACCTTGTTTTGCAGATAAAGAAGGAAAACGTAGAGGAGGAGCTGCGGGCTGCGGCGGGCGATGGACAGTTATACTACCATAGAGGACTCTGAGATGTTTTATGTAGTAAATGACTGGACTGCATGATAATGAATGTCTTTAACATCATGCAGCTGAAAGTGTAGCGGGACACACTCAAAGGTGAAATGCAGCTTTTTCCTTCCAGTTTTCATGTGAACTATTTTGTTTAAAACTGTTCAATACATTAAACAAGCAATACGCTACTTTTTGATAGCAAATGTATTTATTTTGACTATTAGGTGTACTTATATTACATCAATTTATGAAAATACATTTAGTTTTCAAAGCTATACAAGCATTTATTTGTATTACTTGCGTTTTATCTGAAATACTGAAGCACAAAACCACCCGTTCGGCTAAGTGGTTTAAAATGTACTCAACTGTAAAACAACAGCGCTCACTATACATCCATTAAAAAAAAAAAAAAATAGAACCTGAACAGTAAGACACAAAGGATGCAGTATAAATCAATGTGGTCAAGGAAGCACCAATCATTATTTAATCAGTTATAGCTCTTTTTCTAGGCATCACCTTTTTATAAAACACTGTTTGAAAAAGCCTCATAATACAACACAATTTGCTTGTATTAGTGCGACACTAAAGTCATTAGTAAAATACAAAAAGTGACGTTTAAAAAAAAAAAGTTAATAAATCCACGTAAAATGATCTGATCACATGATGCAGTTTCTACCAACTAAGTCATTAATAATCAGTAGTCGTTACATCGGAGTCATTTTAGCTGCTGCTGCTGCATTTACATACATATCTGGGTCTGACTCTTCACAGCGGGTATCCACATGACTTGTGATGTTTGTAGGTGCAGCTTTGCACTGCGGAGTGGAAGCTAACATCTGGAAAGCACTATCAGATGTACCAGCTGAAAAAGTAGCAGCTTATTTGTCTCCATTTCACGTTGGAGACAAATATTGTCGCTCCTTATTGTCCATAACTACTTATGTTAAAGAACAAGGCTAGTATTATCTTATAGTTTTCCTATTGTCACTAAATCCCATGAAAATACCAAAATCAGCAGTCTGTTTGTCCATCTTTAAATACTTTCTGACTTTCCTAGTGTGTGTAGCGCTCAGCTCCATGCCCATTGGATCCTGCTGAAGAAGTAAATCTTAAAGAATAAATATATTTTCTTTTTGTTTTAAATTCCTAAAACAGCTGGGTCATTTCTAACAAACGTGAACTACAGTGCCCACGTTCATGGTAACGAGGGAACAGGTCACCCAGCGTAACAGTGTAGCACACTGATGTGTCGTGTCAATTTCATGGGATATGTTGCCAATAAAAAAAATATATATTGGCAAATGTATCCTTTAATTTGATAATGTAAAACATCTTGGTATTGAGTCATGTCACAAGATAAAATGTGTTGCTAGTGACGCTGTCCTCCCTCACGTGGAGGTCACTGTGAGAAAGAACCTCTGATGATAACCATGAGAGTATGCACAAGTCTTTCAGAAAACAGTAATTATCCCCAAATCTACAAAACAGCACAGCCAGAGTCCGTTCTGCTGACTGCGACGTCTTCCTGCAGCATCTAAAAACTGGTTCATACCCGTAAGAGCTGCTCGGCAGCTGCCAAATGAAAGAGGAAGTTCTCTGTCACCGGAGGGAAATGATGCTGCTTTAAACCTTCCAGGGTGATTTTAGAGTCTTCACACTCATCAGCCAGGGCCACCAAGTTGGCAAGGATCTCTTTTGTCTTGACAGAAATATCCTGTGAATTAACGTGCGCTTGTCATGTTAGATTCAGAACAACATTTCTTACAACTGAGGATTGAATGCAGTCACGTTCGGGAATCCTCACCTTAATGACCTGACTATCTGACCTTTCAGCATCCTCTGCAGACTGGACAATAAGGTGTCCGATCTCCTTGTGTAACTTCCCCATAGCCATGGCCTCTGTGGTGGGAGACCGAACATCAGTCTGATGGAAATGCTGCCACACTCTTGAGCGAGTCAGAGCGCTTTTAGAAATACACTGCTTTCTCTTTTGAACATACCTTTGGCACTCTGGGATACCGTGATGACACTGTCCAGGAGGTTGACATACACGTCAAACAAGTCTGATCTGTTGCTCACTTCCGGATCTACAAATCCTGCTACATATCCTGCGGAGGAAACGAACACATGGGTGCATAGATTATTAATTGCCCCACCGTGAGATCACAGTGCAGATGGTGGCTGATCACCAACCGCGAGGAGGAGACTCTGAATAAAGTAAACCTGGAGGCAGCCTCACCAGGGCATTTCTTGAGATCCTCTAGTTCAATGTCAGTCAGGTGCACATACGGGTGCAGGATGGACCAGTCTTTCCTGTGCCAGGTCAGAGTTGGGAGAACTCTAAGGGGAAACGGGTCAAGAGTTGCTCGCAGATGCCAAATAAGCCAAATATTTTGAACACAAGTTTTAAACGCACCTTGTGAACTCCAACAGTGCTTCAATCCGAGGGTGATGGACAATGATCCTTTTCTTCAGCATGAGAGCGGTATACAGGATGATAGTCTCCATCCCAAACTGAGAGACGACATCTGAGGTAGAACCCAAACACGGAAGTAAAATGGATGACGGAATCTAGAGTTTGTTTCAAGTTAATTTTTATGAACCACTATCAGTTTCAGTTGTGTTTTTTTCAGCTGTCTTAGCAACAGATGAAAAAAAGTTCACCTTTATCATTGTAAACACGTGATAAAAACACCTATTCTACTTAATGTTTCTCTTAGCGGCTGTGACGTCTTACCTTTGACTGAACCAGCCAAGTACGCTTTCCGAGCATCGTAGTCCTTAATTAGAAATGAGCCATTTTCATCGCTCTGGCAAATTCCCTTGGTGAGGACGGTGACATAAGCCTCCATCATTTTCACCGGACTGCCATGTTTGATGTACATCCTGGATAATAAGCAAAAAACCTACCACTCAAATGAAGAAACACACTTTAAAGAAAAGTACGCCAACAGTGTCATCTGAAGTGCACACTGTACCTGCAGAGTATTCTACTGAGTGCAGCATACTTCTCAGGGTTGAAGTCTTTTGCTGTAACAACTATTGAGAAATGAGTCACCTTGAAGGGAAAAAAAGAGACAAAAATAAGACTCAATGCAAATTTTAGAGAGAACTATAGAGATGCTTCACTCTCACTGATTTGAACGTCTCTGGACACTGTACCTTGTTCAGTGCTGTGGGTTCTTGTACCTCCACTGTGGTGATGTAGTACCAGGTACGGCAGAACTGACCAAACACAAAGGTGTGGAAATCCCGGCCATCCTGTGTCAGACAGCACTTGCTGAGCAGGACTTGCCTGAGGTCTGAGCCCACGGAGGGGTAGCACCACACCCACAGCGTGTCTCCATTCACATCTTTCTCTGGGTAGAGGGAAAATAAAACCACAGCTGAACATCATATGTGAATCTTAACATAAAAGAAGATGGCCAGACATTAAAGACAGGGCTTCCTGGGGCCAGATCTTCATCACATGGGGGTCTATGTCTTTAGATGCATTCAGGAACCCATCCATGACGGGCTCATGATTGTATACTGCCTAACATGCAGGAGCAATTCACCAGTGCGGGACATGGAGCCCTGCTGATGGGACACTTCTCGGTCACGCTGGTATCATGTGATTGTCCTGCACGTCCAGTGAGTCTGAGGCGCCGACTTCGCTTCAAAACCAATCAAGAAACAAGAAACGACCTGTGTGAACTGAAACTTACCGATTAACCCGACGCTTAACATAAGCTGCGTTTCAGTTGCTGCCATATTCCATACCTGAAAGAGTTCAGAGCCACAGGTTAACTGCACAGAAACCACCAACCACCGTCCTCTGTGGACGCTAATGTAACTGTGAAGTACCTTGAGAGCTCCTGCTAGGTCCAAATACCAGTATGCGATGCGGGGCTGATTTAATAAGACTTTAAATGTGTTTCAACTTGTCAGTGGCCTGGGTGTGATTTCTGCTGTCTACAGACTTCCCTCTCTGCTGTGAGAAATCTCTTCCTTCTTCCGGGTGTAAGGATTGTGCGGGAGGAGACGCGCTGCTCACAACCAATCACAGCCGGCCATACTTCAGCTGTAACGGTGCGAACATGGTTACCGAAGTTAGAACGTGAAAAACGTGTAAAATGCCAATAAATAATGCTGCCTACAACTGTTCACTGTTTACTGTCACTGGTTACAGTGAGATTGTAAGCTAACTATATTTTACAAAATATACGGTCTTGCTGGCTGTGTTGGAGCGTGTATAGTGTGTGTATTTACCGGTTCTATGAAGCTAAATGAAAGTAATGTAAACGTCAGCTATCCCCGTTAAACCAGTAAATACCTCATAACTCATAGAATAATAAAATAAAATATATAAAAAATATACCAGTTATTACTGCGTTTAACCATTATGTACTGAACGTTATTAGATTGTTGCATTTAGTGACCTATGCCCTTATTAGTAACAATTAAAAAGAAAAACTGCACCACTCCAATATGACTTTTAAATATTGTGAATATTAACAAAACATTCAAATAAACTACACCTGCAGTGTTGTCACTTTTTATATCTCTTCCCCAGCACAGGTGCAACAATGCCTACAGAGCCTGAGAACGTCTGCTGCAGGGAGACACCACAGGTAGTGGGAATGCTTGGTGGATGTCATTTCTGGTGGCAACAGTGGCAACTGCGTCAAATAGCGGCTACAGCCGCGGCGGCTCAGGCTGCCCCTGCTCGCTGCCGCGGCCACAAATTTAGCCAGGCTCTGCTGAACTGACGGTGGCGGTTCCCGTTATTTAAGCTCACATTATTTACGAGTGTTGATAAGATAGTCTTAAAGAAGTTAATCTTAGAGACATTCAACTAACAATCTAATAGTTGTTGAATGTTAGTGTGGATCTTGCAGCAAGTAGCCAACAACGTTCTAGAAAACACTATAACTCCGCTGTTAGCGTTAGCAGCTATTAGCGTTATTAGCTGCTAAACGGCCACAGAAACACATAGCATCATTATTTTTGAATTACTTACATTTGTCTCTCCTGTAGTTGGGCGGACATTCGGCTCTGATCCTCTCTAAAGAACAGTTTAGTCGACAGTCCTGCAGTGTACTGACCGAGGTTCGAAAAGCAGTCCGACACAAAATGGTTAGCACACACATGGAGGTATTTACTGATAGTAGCTGGGACCTTTCCATCACAAATAAACAGTATCCATGCAGCTCTTGTGTCCTCTGAGACTGGGGGAAGATGCAGCGACTTGTGTTGGTTGATGCAGCCAACAATAGAGCAGTTCCTGAGTTTACCTCTGAGCTTCCACATGATACTTC
>JAVQJL010044409.1:0-15410 GCA_036024295.1 Nannoperca obscura | reverse complement strand
GATGGAAGGGGGCATGGGGGTTGGGGGTGGTAGTCGGGCTGAATAAAGGGTTAAGCACGCATGAGTAGGAGCAAAGTAGGCCACAACAATAAGGGGGAGGAGGGGAGTCGTGCACTTTCACTGTACAGCAGGATTAAGGCGTACGTGTACTGTGTGTGTGTGTGTTTAGGGGGCTGGGTGTGTAGGCGGAAGGATGTTGTTTTGGGGCAGACGCTCACCCTGGATCCCCTCGGGAGGTGTACTGAAGGCTGAAGGGGTATCAGGGTGGATGTAGAGTCAAAGGTCGACTCCTGCTCCTACTTGCTGGAAAAAAATTGCTTTTGCTGCACTGTACCCCATTACACACACACACACATCGAAACACATACACACGTTGACACAAACAGATTGCTTGTCCAATTTAAAATCCCCTAGAGTTGTTACAGTCATCGCTTATGTAATAGGGTTGAATGAACAAAACAAAAACAAGCCGCGGTATCATTAGTTCATACTTCTGAAAACAACCTCACTGTCTCTCACACACACACATACACACACACACACGGCCAATACCAGACGCACACTGTCTCACATCCAGACACAGTGTGGTGGGGTCAGCCTCGACTGTAAGCTGTACTGTCTGTTTAAGATGGGAAGGAAGCTGCCAAACACACACACACACACACACACACATCTCCCAGCTGTGTGCTGAGATTTCTATCTCTTCTAGGACGCACCCTTTAAAAACACATACGCACCCATAAACACACGCCCCCACACACTGTACACACAATGTACCAAAAATACTCTGCTCCAATGCAATCTAGGGTTGCCGTCACACTTTTACCGCTTTGATTCTGTTAAATCAAAATATACCCTGTTTAAAATAATATTACTTCCAGAGCAGTTTAGAAATTACAAGTACACAGAAATGCAACAAAAAAATCCATTAATGGGGAAAAAAGTAATGGTAGTCCAATTACTTCCACTCTGGTAAATAAACACATCTCAGCTGAGATCTCTGTGTTGCCGTCAGGTTGTAAGCTGTGTCTAGTGGAAACCCATGGCCCTGGCCTGCCACGGTAAGACAAACAGCTATGATGAGAGAGCGTGCAGGCTCTGGAAATGCCGTAATTAACACATGGCCTCAATCACGCATCCTGAATACATTTTCACTCTCTGACTCACTCCCCCTTTGCCTGTCTGTCTCCCTTCACCCCAATCATTTTCCCATCCTGCCTGTCTATCTACCTCTCTCTCTCTCTCTTACTCACACACAAACACACACGTGCATCTATCATTCCGCCTCCACATACATACAGGCCGACAGAATCTCACACAACAAGCAGAGCGGGACCACCCACGCATGCAGCGAGCAGACACCTACATGTGCTCACACAGTGACAATCTCTTATACCCCATGCATTTATACCAGGATCTTGTTAAAGCCATGGCAACCGCATCCCCCATCCACCAGCCTTCTATCCATCCACACGTGTGTGCGTGAAACAGATGCAATCTACACTATTACATTGTCGGGGTTCGAGCTGGTGGCCTTGGTAACGGAGCTGAACATCAAATCTGGGTCACATTAATTTGACATAAAACCAGAGATATTTCTCAAAGGTAGGAGGTGATAACTCAATGCCTTCTTTCCGTTAGATGACTGCTTATTTGTTGGGCTCCATAAACCCGGACTTTCACCTTTCTTCAGAGGATTTCCAGTGAAACATCTTGTTTTTTAATCAAGATACATTTTGAGACGTAAAAGTCTTCATTTAAGTGAGTGGTCTGCTGCAGAGCTACCAAGAATGTTGCAGATTCTGCAAAGACAATCAGCTGGTAACTCACTTGAACATAAATCTTTTAGCTGCCTCAAGGCCACCTGACCATTTCACCTCTCCTCCTCCTACTACTACTACTACTACACACACACATACACATGTCACCCCCACCAACAAAACAAATATACTTTGCACTACAACCTCACCTGCAACGTGCACCTCACCTCGGGACTTTGACGACCTCGAGAAAATTCCATTTCGGCACACACTCATCCCCATCAATCTCTTCGCCTCCGCCTCTCCCCATAAACCTTTAACCTTAAGCCCAACTCCAAGTTGCCTTGAAGCTCTCTCCATCAACCCACCAACGCCTCCCACACCAAACCCTCCTCATCTCCCCAGAGGAAGCGGATCCTGCTGCAATTAAGCAAGCATTCCTCACATGCTTTCAGGCGGCTTGAAAGTACTTTCGTAGTTAAATTCTCCTCTCTCTTTGACTTTTGTTTACATGCCCGGCTGCTTCTGCTGATGCAAATTGTCCTGGGTGTTAGGGTGAATGATCACAGGTTTCGGGCCATTAACGTGGGGCAAAGTAGTGGCGCAAAGACAAAAGCATTAACTTAAGTATTAGTTTACAGCAGGGCCTCACGATTGGTTCAGAGTGTGGAAAAAACATTGTCTGAAAGTGTTTTTCCACAAAAGCCTTTGAATTGACATTGAGATAAATGATATGCAATGAGCAGTAGACCCTGGCCAGCAGTGGTAATGGACACAGTCAGTCACTGAGAAGCTGCAGCACTTTCACTGAGATTTCATCCATAAAGTAAAAATAAACAGCATGAATCAAACATAAATCAGTATTCTCTATTCTTTGTTTTTCTATACGCTCTGTTCTCCAATGAATATCTAACATACACATTTCTATCTAACTCAATATTTCGCTAACGTTTAACATATTAACAGTCATATTGTAGGATGATAAATTAAGTTGCAAATTTAATAGCCAATAATTCTTCTAAACTGCCAATAACTTTCCAGGTGAAGTTCCTCACCTGTTTTGAAGATCTCGTAGCGCAGAGAGAAGCCCGCCCCCTGGTGGGCGTAGTCTGAGACGAATCTGATCTGGAGGGAGGGTCCAGATGAGATGATTGGCGCTGGGGCGATGTTGCTGCAGTGTCGACCCAGAACATCTGCAGATTCTGAAGTCCCGTCACGGATCTCGATGAAGTCATACCTGATTCACAAAAAAGGGAGAAACAACAGAAGAAAGATTATTTCCTGTTGCTTTAAAAAGTGTTCCCACAAGGACCCTTCAGAAAAAGATCTTAACATTGAGTTTACATTGAGCTTAATGCAGAAAGAGATTAAAAGAGAGCGGCGGAGGGTAGAAAAACATAGATAGATAGTTATGGGGTTATGCAACAAGCTAAGCTAATAAAACCCGGCAGGTGTGGACCTATTTACCACCAGAGTTCATCCTCAGGACAGAATGCACAACATTAAGACACAAATATATCTGCCACACAGTTGGCCCGCAGCCTTAGCTTCTCCACCTTACTTGTGCTCTTTCCCCTGAGCTACATTCAATAAATTTAGCTCTCACGACCCAGATTTTGGGTCAACAAACTCAGATCCCTTTTACATCAGCTTGGGGCGTGCAATCCCCAAATCATTGAATCCTGGATCACAGGATTGGAGGGAGGGCGGTGTGGCTGCAATCTCAGGGTGAATGTGCAGGCAAATAGACAGCTGGATGGATTCATTAATAAGAAGCGTAAAAATAGACAGAGAAGCTCATGAAAAAATAAAGAGGGGAGAAAAAAGGTGAGGACATTAGCAGCTCGGGGGTGAGTCAGGGGTTTAGAGAGAGAAATTAGGAAAATAAATGTGAAGACACCTCGCTTTTTAGCTTCCACATGCTTGAGCCCTCAGCTCATCATGACCTTTGACTAGCCCACTGACCCTGAACAATAAAAGCAAATTCTTGACCGTCAGGTCATTGTGTGTGTGTGTGTGTGTGTGTGTGTGAGAGAGAGAGAGAGAGAGAGAGAGAGAGAGAGAGAGAGAGAGAGAGAGAGAGAGAGAGAGAGAGCCCACCTGGCTGATCCAGAATTAGCTCATAGTGCTGTGTGTCATTCCTCTAACATTATTAGACACATGCAGCAGCACAGAGTCGCAGACAGAGGTGACACACTCAACGGTCTGTGGCATGTTTTATTTACCATTGACAAAATGTCATCACTGTCAACATGTTGCCATGTTTCCAGTGTGCTGTGCAGAATATGTAAAACAACAAGACATTGTTGCCCGGTTAAACACACAGGTTAGCCTCCATGCCCAAATAAAGGTAATAAAAGGGAAAGATTCTGCAGAGAAAGATTGGGAATAAACACCCCAGTGAAGTTGTTTAACTTGAAAATGAAACATTCATTCACCAGGTGCATCGCTATCAGCCTGTTGAAGCGGCTTCTACACTTTATTATGCTTAAATTGTCCTGCATGTGTGGCAAAGCCATCTAGTACCCCAGATGCTGTTTCCAGAGAAAGTTTAAATTCCTCTTTTTACTTGACAACATTTTTTGGCCTCAGGCAGGTGAGCACTGTACACTGAAAACTGTCATTTACTAGAAAACACAGTCCTTCTGGGCATTTACCTCCAATAATTGATACCGTAGCCTTGTTGATATGATTAAGAAAGGACCAGCCCGTGCCTGCTAGCTGACAGTGAACCACCAGGGTTTACGGTAATAATTTGAGGTTGTGACAATATTGGAAGGTGTGGAAAACTCCTTAATTTATGTTTGTTGCTATCTCAGTGCTTGAATACTGTTTTAAGGAAATGACACAGAATTTTACTTGAGTAATGTTCTTTCATACCAAACGTGGTCTTCAGTTTTCTACCTCTCTTTGTAAGCATGTGTTTGTGTTGGTGCTGTCTGTGTGTGTATCTGCATTGTCTGCTAAATATGCATGTTGTCTTTCAAGTTGCACAACTGTGAATAATTTCCTTGTAATTTGTGTTTCCATAATATTCATCCCTGGTTCTCTCCCTGTCTACAGTGCTAACAAGTGTCCCCCCCCTCCCCCCCCCCCCATTGTGATTCCCTGCGTAACTAACTGCATCGCCGCAGGAGCCCTGCAGCTACGTTGAGGACACCCTCCCAACATACACACACTCTTCTCAATTAATTCATATGACGAAGCTGTCAAAAAAACGCTGTTGTCTCACTAATTACCGTGATGGGCTCTTTGATGCTGAAAAAGCACTACAGACGTCTCTGGGATTTCAGGCACTTTTAAACACAGCATCTCGCTAATGTTCTAAAGAGGAAATTGTTGGGTGTTTTTCTCACTACTTCCCCAAACTAAAAAAGTAAATCTGAGAGGCACCAATCAGCACTAGGCTGTGTTTCTCTGTGGCATTAAGCACTAAGACCGCTTTTGTACTGCAGCTTGGAATAAAACCTGGATTAAGTGGAGTCACTAAGCCTCTTTTTTTGGCTATCTCATTCCTGCAGTGTATTGATTCCTGTACAGAGCATTCAAGCTAAGACTGCTGATGGCGGGATAATCTCAACCACATTAATGGCTGGCTCAGAGTGGCACACATACAGGTGACAATCAAAGTGTGAAAACTCTGTCGGCTCAAACAAGCATCTGACAGATGACAATATGTAGGAAATGTGTCTGTGTCATGGAATTAAAAAAGTAGAAAATGTTCAGAATACAGCAGAAAAGTGTAATAAAGCCATTTTGGAAACTGCTGTGATTTGGCTTCAGAAAGATGTTTTGGTCCTGATTTCACAAAATGATGCTGGTAGCAGTTATGGATGACTACACACCATGTGGCAGATTTACTATATTTACATGAAATTTCCACACTGTTGCTGCTGTCATTTTTCATCAAGATTAGTTTACTAGTGATGTTAAGTTGAATACCTGTGAAGATAATACCGTCTGTGGCTCTGGAGCCAGTGACATTACTTTAGCTACCTCAGTGTGGGCTTTGGTCTAATGAAAGGTGGTATTGTGGGAACTGCAGGATCCAACGTTTTTGCCTGTGCTGCAGCAATTTTGGCTGTTCTTTCCCCCCATCTGTCTCTCTTGAGCCCCTCAACTGTGTGGCATTACTAAAATCGCTGCAGTGCTCTTCAACCAATTCACATTATATCTTTGCTCCAGCATGAAAGAGCAACTGTGAGTTATTCCTAAAACAGATGCCATTCCCCTCTAAAGCAATCCATATATTAAGACTGTCCCGTGATATACGTTTTACTGTTCCACTGTCGTGCTAGTGAGTGAAGAAGCTGTGGTTCAATTCTCTTATACATGCCTTGGTTGTAATCCTGCATTACAGAGGCGATCGTGAAAGCTTTAGTGGCAAGCTCCCACGGTGAGCCTGTAAGAGCTGCGGCTATCCCTAAATACGACTGCTTAGGGCTGTAACTGACACATGTTTAGGGAAAACACACACTCAAACATGTGCCAACAAACATACACATGCAGATAGAAAGACGTGTACGCACACGCAGATATAGACAAACACAAGTGTGCGCGTACACACTCAGCTCCGTATCGCCAACACCAAGGATAAAAGGCCCGCGAAAGAGCTGAGAGCCTAATTAGGTTTTAATTGATTTTGGAGTGGGTCTCTATCCTTCTGTATGCTTCTCTCTCTCTGTCTCTCTCTCTGTCTCACTCTCTCCTGTCGTGGATTAGCGTCAGTGAGTGAGTGTTCCTTAGATGTGATTATTGACCTGTTCGCTCAGCCTCTCCCCAGGCTGATGAATACATGCATGAGGGCCCGACGTGTGGGAGCCCACTGTCTGTCTGTCTGTCTGTCTCTCTCGTTCTGGAGCACACACTTAAACGCATTCCACGACATTGCACACACACGCATAAATCATTTGCACACACACACACACACACACACACACACACACACACACACACACACACCTGCACCCATGAAGAGACACATTAGCATCGCATTGGCCTACCACTCACAAACACATTCAAGCATTCACGCCCCCCCCCCGATCCAGATTCCATTAGGAGTTGTTTTGATGTCTGACACCATCCGTTCCCCATTCCCCAGCTTTCTGTCTGTCTGGCAGTCTGTCTGTCTGAGTCTGCATCGCCCGCCCTTTGTTTAGGGAGCCATTATGGGGCACCAGTTTCACCCCCCTCCTCCACCCTTATTTCGCCCATGGAGAATAGCTGGAGCAGAGGGAGAGGGGTTAAGGAAACTAAAAACCCTTAAGGGCCAGTAATTCTGCACCAGTCCAGACATGTCCTCTCTTCCTCTGCGCTCATATATCACTGCTCCACAGCCCCTGCACCGAAACAACTAATTGGCTTTCACACCTTTGCTGTTTGTCAGGGACCAGGGACGTTTCCTGCAGGCATTGGCACCTAACCACAGAGAAACATAACTGCAGTATGTATACACTGTATGCATGTATATTTATAGGTCTCTCAACTAGCCTTTTGTGACCTTCAGGGCTCCGCCAGTGGTCATTCTCGCTGCTATAAACACAATCACTTTGGTTATCTTACTCTAGGGATCAGTAACTTATACTGATGTATTTGTACAAACCCTGCTACCTTCTTCTGTTATCTTCAGCAAAGACGTTCTCATTTAACAACTTCTCTGTGAAAGAACTAGCTTGGGATATTGAGTTTCACTTAGTTTAATTTAAATCTCTACATAAATACATAAAGCATTCAGTGGGAGCGTCGAAATTACACAAAAGATTAACACATAATTTGCTGTGGGTGCGTCACGGTCGTCTGATTTATTTTGTTTATGCCGATAAAAGAGCAACAGCTGCTCGAGAATATCAGCAAACCAAACTTGGCTGTACTCAGACACTCGAGGCCTTCAGTTGGAACGATTTTCCTCTCTGCTCCATTGTGTTTGTCCCCCTCCTGTTTTTCACTCACGGAGCTCAGAAACCCACAAGATCCCGAATGGGTAAACAATGACAACCCGCCTGTTGCTTCCTTCTTCTCCCTTTTGATGATGTACAGGAGCAGAAATTAAGAAAGGCGGAGGAAGTACAGAAGACACACACCCAAATGCACAGGCATCTCCATACACACACACACACTACCACCCACTCCTCCCGTCCCCTCAATGGGGACTCTAATAAACCATAAGTGCCTCTGAAATATTAACTAGATGCTGCGAGCAAAATCCCTGCAGATCCACAAGGCCTGCCATTTTCAATCTAGTCCCCAAAACAAATAGCACTCCCCTTCTTCATCTCCTCATGCCTCACCTCCCTCCTCTGCTGTCCATCACAGATTTATACTTACAGATGACTGGGGCCAAACCGCTGACCACAGGCAGTCTGGTTCTCAGCCCCAGACCTTCTAGTGCTGCATCGATCTGAAACATCAGACTATAACTGCTGTCTGAGCTGAAGCCGTGACCCTGCTGCCCCTGCCGGATGCATTTTAATCGACCTCTATCAACATATATCTGCGACGGAGACTTTCCTCACTGCGTTGCAATTCATCCAGACACTCACATTTGTTCCTTCAGTCCACCCTGCTAGAGTGTTTTTGCGGACTCGTACGCCAGACTAATAGCTTTTGATGCATTGCTCATATCTGAATGTCTCCGTGGCGGGCAAGAGCAATCGATCAGCAAAGAAATCATTTTAAATGGTTGATAACACTGATTTTTACATTTAACCACACCTGTTACTTAGTATATCATCATTACAGCGCTGGCACCTGTGATAGTCGTGACCGCTGGACGCTGATGACCATGATCTTGTCCTAAACGCCGGCCATGTGCCAGATATTGACAAATCAGAGCCTGAACAACTCCCTTTTGTCGTGACCTCTGGCCACTTGTCCCTCTCTCCTTTCATCCTTAACCATCACCCTCCTCCTCCTCTTCAACTCCTTCCTTCTTACCTCCGGTCATTGCTGATCATCTATCGATTTTCCATTACAAGCGTAATACAGACATTGATCCCACACCTCTCTGCCCCCCCGCTTTGGGTATTAGTAAGAGGGTGAAATCACGCACACACACGGAAACCCAGGAGAGTTGTTGCAATGTGTTGGAGATATCTCTCACTGTGAACATGCATGTCTCAGGCCACAGGGATTTACAGCTTTGGGTGTGTGTGTGTGTGTGTGTGTGTGTGATGTTATAAAGTTATATCATCAGATCTTCCCACCTCAGGCTGCATTCAATAACAAATAACCAAATAAAGTGAGAAAATAAAAACCACAGAGGGGGAAGGAATGGAGCTTCCTGAATGACTACAGTTTTATGGTGTGTGTGTGTGTGTGTGTGTGTGTGTGTGTGTGTGTGTGTATGTCTGCCTCTTCCAATGTTTAATTCAAGTGTGTAAAAATAAAACACTTCCTCCTCGGGCTAGAGGAGAGGGGGAATGAAAGAACAAAGGGAGGAAAGAGATAGATCAAGAAAGGGAGGGAGGAAGATGAAGTGAAAGAGCTGGAGAGAAACAGAAAAGGGGAGAGACTCCTCTCTCTCTCTCTCCCTCCTCCTCTCCTCAGCTCCTAGAATATCACCAGGTAGCATCCTGGGGCTTGGTGATGGCAGATTGCATTAGAGATATGGGCCTGATATTTCATCTAGCCTTTATTACATTTAGTTCGCATCAATTGGCTGGCAACCTGGAGGTAAGAGCTATTTGGCACGCGGCCGGACTCCCCATGAAATGAAATCCTGAATTAAAGTGCCACCTCAGACACGGAGCGCCTGCATAAGGCTGCAGATTTGATTGCTGCAGTGGAGCCGTGGTTTGGCTACGTTACATAGTCCGAGTACTGACTGTTTGAACCCACTGAAAGAAGATCACCAGCTGGCCAGGGATATTAGCTAGAGTTCAGACCCCTTGCCTGGGCTGACCAAGCACTTTTCTCCATTTTATGGAGATCATTTTAAGGGCCTAAAGTGCCCAAGGGGGGATATAATGGCAGCTGAGCACTCTTTCACCGACAGGTTGCATGTGTAAGTGTAGGAATGTGTTTCTAAGCGTATCCACCGAAAACACATGTCCATCTACAATTTTTATGGTCTGCAGTCTATATATTTTTTTCTGTTTCCACTATCTGCAGTCTAGACCACATAGCCCCGCGTCTTTCAGGTAACACACAGCTCTGGTTTTCTCTGCTGCTGTCTCTGTAATCCCAGCTGTCACGCAGATTTTCCAGCCTTGACCAAGATGGTGAGCCCTCCACCTCTGCACCCCTCCGGCTCCCCTCGCCCTAACTTCGCAGAGCACCGTGAAAACATGCAAAAGTCTGCTCTCTGCTCACTCACACTACCATGCATAATCATACAGGCAAAAAAAAAAAAAAAGGAAGCTACCCGTAACAGTGCTTTAGGGCTCGGACCAATCTGGGTAAAAAACATAGCACAGAACAGAGAGAGCAGGAATATCGAGCCGTACTTTGGCTTTTTCTGCTTTTTCTGCTCCTATTTCTGGGCCCCAAAGGGAAATGCATCCTCCATGAAACCCAGAAGGGCAAACACATTAGTGTTAGAGATTATGCACAAATAAATATTGGCATGATCCCCTATTTTTTAATGGACCTTTAAATTGGGGGATAACACTGGGAGGCTGGATGGATAGATAGATGGATGGAGGGAAGAGGGAAGCCGAACAGCTAGTCTTACACACCAACACTCGCTTGCATGCTTGCAGAGTTACTCACATGTAGACGCTTTTTTCCCCACCCACGCTCTGCCTCACACAGACACACACACACACACACACACACACACACACACACAGGATGAAGGGAGATTGAGTGGGAGTGTGTGTTAGAGGGCAGGCCAAAGCGTCAGTTCCTCCAGGCGAGCCTAAAAAAAAAAAAAGTCTGAAAACCCATCCCACTAAAACCGTCTGTGGAGGAGAAAAGAGGAGGCATTTGAGTTTTCTCTTCCTCCTCCCTCTGCCTCCTCCTGCCCTGCACGCCTTGGGCTGTGAGAAACTGCTTGACACACTGCTTATCAACAGCACAGCCATTCCTCTCTCTACCACTACAGCGGGGGAAGTCCACTGTGCTACAGTGTTGACACTGTGACGCTGGTTAAAGCGCTATTACTTAGAAACATATTGCAAAGGAGATAATTATGCAACATTTTACATTTGACAAAAGCGACAGAAACCTGGAGACACAAAGCCGAGACATCGAAATAATATCTCCAGTTCACAGCAATGTGACACAACTGTGTGAATAGAAGCAACAATCATTACTAAACCCTTTAACCAAAGCAGCCATTGATGTCCTCATGAAAGTTACATTTTCTCCTGGCCAGACAAAGTGCTTTGTCGGTGAACAATACAAAAACACCCATCTAGGGTTATTAATTCTTCAATTTACAGAGAGAAGGGAGGGCTGGAGCACAGAGAGGAGATATAAATGTCCATTACTGCAGAAACTCCACTGATAGACCTTGTCTGTGTACAGTTCAAACACACCAAAGTCTCAAAATGAGGGAATTGTGTAACTCAAATGTATAAAAGCGGATTAAACTGTGGAGACCGTGACGTCTTCCTCCTTCCACTGAGGTCAAAGACAATAGGAGAGCATATGATTTGGATTATTCATGTCCCTGAGAAAGGAAACTGACCAACACCGTCATATCCAGAAAAACAGCTGCCCCCCCCCCCTCGTTTATTCTTTTCTTTCTATACCGTGTCCAAACACAGACGTACAGATTTATAAATGTTGCTTGGCATTTGATTATCAGATGGAGGGGGCTTACAGCCGGACATTCCTGATAATGTCAGATTGGTACAGAAAGGATTCTCAAAATGTGTCTAAACTTTCTGGATGTATAAATCAATGTGTTGTCCTTCAGCATGTAAAAGAACTTCAATCATCTGGTTCCAAGCAGAATGAAAGAAAAATATCTTTTGGGCAAACATCACCCGTTTAACCAGTGAAAGAAACACATGGACTAATGACTGAACCACTTGAATCATTCTTTCCATTCAGACTTGGTTGTGACCCACTTTTGCATGTCTGCGTTCACCATCGTGCGAACGAGACCGAAAAGTCGGGATGTGGAAAAACTGAAATCTGCTCTCTGAACTGTTGAGGTTGTGTGGAGCTGATGTGCCCTTGAGCAAGAATTCAACCCAGTAATTGCTCCGGAAAATATCCTACTACGGGTCTGCGGCTGTACTGGGCAGCATGCAGGACATACTGTGTGTAACGACGTGGAGACAATGAAAAGAGCTTATGTGCTTAATCTGTTAATAAATAAAAATTTCACCAAAAGAAAGCCATGGTCCACTTCATGGTCTGTGTCTTGCAGAAAACTTGTATTGTTTAGGAAATAATTGCGATTGACCTGTTGCGGTCACAATGTGGAAAATGTTTCAACAACTTGCGATCAAGCCAAACAGCCGGCAATGAATTATACAGTGAAATAGTATGTAACAAATGTGTGCTTTAACAGGAAATGACTTATTTGAGATACAACTGCTTTTGCAGAATACAAATGAAAATGTCAGATCATCATTCAGCCAGAATAATAATACACCATGGAGTCTTTTTGTTCACAGTAATTTCACTCTGATAGACCAGAGTGGCTTTCATGTCGCAATTAAGACATGACTCCGTCTCCGCCCTCTCCAAACAGCCCCCAGTCTCCAGCTTGTCCCCTCCCCGTCTTACTTGCAGTCCAGCCTCTCGATCTCAAAGTGTGGGTTGAAGTTGAGGACGATGCGCTGCGAAGTCTCCGGTGCCGTGAGAATCCAGTGACAGTTCTGGTGAGGCGGGTACTCCAGAGGATAACCGGGGGAGGTGATGTAACCCGCCTCGCTGGCATCGAAGGCGCCTCCGCACTCTGATGGAGACAGAGAGAGAAACAGAAGGGAGAGGTAACAGTTATTGACTGTAAATTTAGTATGATTTTTATTTTAAACATAGTTTCGATGCATTTCTGTCATTTGCATGGCGCGATATAAATCCTCAGTAAATGGTACCGTGACTCAGAGGACGTGCATTATTTTTCCTTGTTTCTCTGTATGAAGATGTGATGAGCAACAAATGAGGGGTAACACAAAGAAAGCAATTTAGGCCGTCAGTTAGGAAGAAATTGGAAAAACTTCTCCATTGTGGATTCTCAATGCGAGTGGGACCACATGGGTAAGCTATTAAAACAATAAAAGATCATCACTGCCGCATTTGGTGAGCACACACACGTACACACACACGCAGAGAAACACACAGAGCCTTTTTCACCCTTTTCCACACCCAGGCTCTTATCTCTCTAGTTCCCCCGTTGGGAGCGTTCTCCAAGTGTAATTGTTGCTCCGGCAAGCCAATCTGCAAACATTAGGACACATTCCCCGATCCTATCACGCTCTCCCAGGAACAATAGCCTGCCAATGGCATCGCTCGGCAGGCTTAGGCAGGAAGTGACACACAGACGGCATGTCTAGCGGGGTTCTGGGGGTCACCACGACTCTGTAATGAGAAGCTAACACAGCAACAAAAGGCCCTATTCTCTGCGTACACCCTGACAGCTAAGGCAGCTCTCGCGCTTCACGTTATCTCCCATAAACACGCTAAACACATAAACTCACATGCAGATACAAAAGGAACATGTATATGCACCCCCCACCCCTCACGGGACATCTCTCACTCACACACACACACACACACACTACTGTGGACAATAGATCTTTTATTACTCTTGCATTGCAATAGATTTGCAGGCATTATTATTCTTTATGGAAGCAAAGGCGAAACGTGTTCTCCATGAGAACAGGGGTGGGGGGGGTAGCTACCGACATCTGTGTGTGTGTGTGTGTGTGTGTGTGTGGATCCTGATGCACCAGGGGCATCTCTAAATGTAATGAACTTTGTGATATTGAACACAAAGAGGGACAAATGTTTTCTTAATATTGCAGCTGGCGTATGAAAGAAAGAAATAAAGAAAACACCATACAGGGGAGGGAAAACAGCAATATCAGGCAACAAACTAAAGCTTATGTTATACTGCCATTAACAATGCACTACCAAATGGTGGGCTTAACCACTCAGCCGCTGAGCTGAATCTATTCTTGACATAAATGTGTTGATATTCTAGCCTGTTTCTTTCAAATTTCTGTGAAAGCATCAATAAAGGAAGCGGAAAAGGAAAAAAAACAGCAGCAAAGGCTTGAAGTGTAATAGACCCTTCAAGTGATGACATTTCCACCGCCTATTGTGCTTAAAAGGCACACTTAAGATTCTCTGACATTTGATAGAGCTGCGATGGCTTCCTTACTTTGTTACTGGAGAGGAGCAATGCCCACGCTCACACACCAGGCACACACAGCTGCCGGTGATTTCATGTGAGTGAACGACTCCAGCCGCCCACACGCGCACACACACACACACGCACGCACGCACACAAGTTCAGCTACATGTATGCACATGAAGGCACTCGCACGTACAGGGATGCATGCTTAAACACACTCCCACGCATTTATGTACGCGCACACACACACACAAACACACACACACACACACACACACAGCCGCTGCTCCATCTTCAAACAGCCACCCACGCACGCACACATCCAAATACACACAGAGGGCCTGTCAATCACAAGGGCCAACAGAGGTGGAAAAATAGCTAACTGAAAATGTTCAAAAAGATAGCAGGGACAGTAAAGAATGACAGAGACAGACTGAAAGCCACAAACACACACACACACACATCTCTTTATCTGCAGCGGCTGTGCAGACAGTCATTGTTGAGAGGCCTATGGAGGGAACGTTGTGCAGGAGGCTATCAGCACGCAGAGCCCCGGAAGATTAAGCCATTTGGGGAGAATCCTGCAGCCTCGACACTTTTTCCCTGAGCTGCCCATTCAACGGCCTCCACGGAGGATGAAGAGGAGGGGTGGAGGCGGGAGGAGAGGGGGAGTGGGATGGGAAGGGGAGAGAGGATTACACCGGGAAGGAAAATGGAAACGAGAAGAAGGAAGAGAGGATAAAAGCGAAGAGAAGTGGAGGGGGAGAGGGAGAGAGGCGATGGATACAAGATGGATTGAGGAATAACGGGGAAAATTGATCGGAAAGGGGAAGGGGGGTGAACACTGTGGGTGGGGTTGATGTACGATTGGTGGGTGTGAGGAAGATTGAGGATGAGTGACAGGCCGGAGAGAGAGAGACAGAGAGCGAGGGAGGGAGGCGACAAAAGGTGATGAGGAGGGAGAAATACAGAGGGTGAGGAAGATGCAGTAAGTGAGAGAAGAGATGGAGCGAAGGGACTGTGTGTGTGTGTGTGTGTGTGTGTGTGTGTGTGTGTGTGCAGCGCAGAGAGCCTGACGAGTCTCATTAAGACATGCCTGCTACCCACCGGCTCCCTGTAGACACTGACCCCACTGGGAAACCTCTGCCAGTCAGCTTGTGTGTGTGTCTGAGTCGTGTGGGTTGGTGGGTGTTTGTTCGCTGCTGCTGAGGAAAAAAAGAATGATGGGGATGCAGCGGCAATATATCTGTACTAAATGAACCGCTGTGAGAAGATTTTCTGATTATGATGACAGATGTGTGTATCTTCTTCCTAATTGCTTGAAAGTCCAAGGCACTTAGTTAGAACTATATATATATATATATATATATATATATATATATATATATATATAT
>JAVQJL010044400.1:25000-32717 GCA_036024295.1 Nannoperca obscura | reverse complement strand
GTGTGTGTGTGTGTGTGTGTGTGTGTGTGTGTGTGTGTGTGTGTGTGTGTGTGTGTGTGTGTGTGTGTGTGTGTGTGTGTGTGGGGCGCAACAGCTGTTCAGAGCAGTGCTGGCCACACACACATGGCTCTGATTAGCACTTGGTGACTCCCTCCCTCCTCACCTCCCTCCCTTTTCAGTGGGGGCCGCAGCATGCTGGCGGCACCAATGATTTTAATGCCTAGTCTGAGTCTGCCAGAGCACAGACATGCGTGTGTGCACGCACAAACACACACACACGCACAGACAGCCACAGAGTCTTGCCAAGAGAGGGAGCACAAAGCTCTCATGCTTTGATCTGCTCTTTTCCTTTTTCCTCCCCCTCCCCTCTCTCTTTCTCTCTCTGTTTACCCCTGACCTTCTCCTCCTCCTGCTCCTCCTCCCTCCTGCTCCACCACAGATGTTCTACCTTAACAAGTTCAGAGTTGACGTGTGGGGGTCTTCATGTCCTGTACTGCTGTACACTAATCCCCTTGTAAATGTTATATATTGCTCTTACCTCTTTTTTCTCCCTCTCTGTTTTTCTTTTGGCAGATCCCTCTTTTTTTTTTCTTAATGGAACAATAATAATGATTTCATTGGTGTAACAGCAATTGAGCTGTAGCAGTAGGCAAACATTCAATTGTATTTCTATCTATACATCTATCTATCTCTCTTTCTTTTTTTGTCAGACCAAACATTTCTCTCTGTCCTCTGATACTGCAGTCCAGGAGGAAATGTCTTTCTGAGGCAGATTCCACGTGGAACAGATAACAGAGGAGTGGGTGTAATAACTCACAGAGGCAGATAAGTGTGTGAGAATAAGAGAGGGGGGGGCGATTAGTGGGGGAGGGATGTAGAGGGAAAGGCTGTGTAAAAGGTTGAGGAGTAAAATTGGTGTTGGGACAGGAGGATGAGGAGGTGGGAGATAATAGAGGACCAAAAGGAAGTGAAGAAACAAATACAACGTGAGGGACATAAAGATCAAATGCAAGGGAGAGCAAAGGGGAGGGAGGGAGAGAAAGTGCCCACCATGACTCATCAATCTGGCTCCACTTACTGCATAGTCCCAGTTTCTGTGTGTGCGTGTGTGCGTGCGTGTGCGTGCGTGTGCGTGCAAAGATAGAAAAAAAATGTGTTTTCCGTGTATTGATTGAACAAAAGCAGGACCTTGACATTAAACTTTAAATAGGTTGAACTAAGTGTCAAGTACATTAATTAGGTTGTAAGGGTAAACATTTAATGTGTGTGTGTGTGTGTGTTTTAAATTGTTGAGTAAATGTGACATCAGGCTTTGTCCTCAGTTCTTGGGGGGTTTGCAAGCTTTTATATCCCATTTTAGAGTTTCCTCCTTATTTTCTGTTTCTCTGTCGGTCTCTCCATCTGTGTCTCTTTCCCCGTCTCTGTACTGTATATGTAAAGTGCTTATTCTCAAGAAGTGTCATGTGACAGACAGATATCCAGTTAGAGAATAGATTGGGACCTTGTGGCCGACTCCAGAGATCAGATCCACTGGTGTCTGCCCTCACTGTTTGATTTGTTCCAAGTGAAGGCAGTCTGGACAGATTCTCTGTTTTCGGTTTCCAGCTGCTGGAGACGTCTTGTCTTCATGACATGTTGTGGAATTTACAAGTCATCTTCATTTTTACATGAATGAGTGGAAATTGAATTTGTTCTTTTTTTTTAAATTTGATTTTGTTTGCTGCATGTCACTATCATTAGTGGCTATCATAGGATGCGAGTGCTTCTTCGCAATTGCAGCATGTAGTGTTCAGGATGTGTAATGACATAATTAGCCACCAGATGGTGTCAGTGCTCCACTCAGGACAGGTCTGATGCTGGACAAAAGCAGAGGTGGCGATCTAGAATTGATGAAAATGTGGGGGCAGTATACCCAGGTATTTGTTGTATAGGTAAAGCAGACTGAATGTATGTGACCCAGCTTGTGCTTGTATTTGCACGTCCATTTAAAATGTAGCTTCACGTGCAACAGTTGAAGTCACTCTGTATGACTGGGTGGCTTGGAAAGTGTGCATGAATGTATGTGTGGTTTTGAGGAATGGGAATATGGAGCAGCTGTTTAAATGCTTTGTACAGTAATTGTTTGTGTGTGTGTGTGTCTGTGCACTCATGTATGTGTGTGTGTGGTGTATGGTGTCATCACTTGGGCTGTGTTGTGGTAGACTCTCGGCTCCACACACCAGGCAAGTCTGTAATTACTCAAACCAGCGCTCATACACACTGTTAGCTCGTAGAGTCTGTGGTCCTCTCTCTTTTACTCTCTGTCTCTCTCTCTCTCTCTCTCTTTCTATCCCCTAAACTCTTCCTCTGTGATTCCCAGTGTGGTCCTAGCTCTGGTTTGGCCATGAGATCTGTCTCCTGTGTTTTGGAATGTGTCGGTGCTTTAAGCCAATTCACCCTCATGCTCACACTTCACTGGCAGCACACAAAAACATGCGCACGCACACATACATACAGAGGTAGCATAATGTAATGGCTTTTGTGACCAACTTGACCAAGCCAACAAGCCAATTACACATGACACTGTTTAGATACACACATTTTAAACAGTGAGCTAACACATACCAGACAAGTTTAAAAATTGTCCTGTCAGCACTCTTGTGTGTGTGTGTGTGTGTGTGTGTGTGTGTGTGCGTGCGTGCGTGCGCATGCGTGCCTGCAGATGTGTAAACCAGCTGTTGGTCCAGTTCAGCCACAACTGGGATTACAGATAGTCGCCAGCAGCTTCTTTGACCTCTGACCTCCCAGTCTAGATATTAACACAAACAGGACAAACCCCCCCACTACACACACTAACATTCAATCTGAGATGTACATATAACAATGTTGTATCTTTGATCATGTCAGTTGGAGTGTGCTCTGTTTGTGTGTGTATGCTTGTGGTGTATGTGTGAAAGTGTTCCTATGTAGTTACTGCCAGCTCCCGTCAGAGGACAAGAGGCTAAACCACATCTCTAACCAGTTTGAGAGTCTCCCTATCTCTGCTCACACAGACTGTTACTCAGCGCACACACACACACATGCACAAACCTACGCACTCATGCACAAATGCACACACACACACACACCCTGATAGCAGAGTCTGCTCACATGCTTATGCTCTCTGTTCATGTATATTCCCTTTATACTGTTTCTCACTCACACATGCACATGCACACACACACACACACACACACATGCACACACAGATTCCCAGCGTGGCTAAACTAGATTAGTGTGTATAAAGGCTCATAATCCCTCCTGCCTCCCTAGCAGGCAGAGAGGAGCCTGTCCTCCAAATTAGGTTGGCCTCTCTGGGTGATGAGTGGCTGCCAGCAAGGGTCCATTTTATTTGTGTGTGTGTGTGTGGGTGTGTGTATTTTTGCATTTGTGCATGGGCTGCGAAGCACACATCTCCAGCTGCTGTGTCACTTGTCTACATGTAGACATCCACCCAAAGAAAGGACAAAGGAAGATGGCGCTATGGAAGCAGTGGCACAGTGTTTGATTCACTTAGTGTTATAATTTACTGTATGTTTATCTCGGTAAATATCACATGGCAAAAGTTGACGGTACAAAAGATGCAGGAGCAATTTAAACTTAACAGGATTTGCTTGTTAAAGGGTGTGTCAAGGATGTGCATAATTGTGTGTCTCAGACCCAATGCTATTGCTGTGTCCATATCTTTTAAAATAAACTTTATTTATCCATTCCTTTGGAGGGATGTGTTGAAGAGTAATAAAAACATGTGATTACTGAATGGTGTTTGTAATGCTAATGATCTACAGGACATACTGTAAAACATAGACGTATGACTTCACTAGTTATGATGGGATGCTTTGAAATCTCAGTTTGGGTTATTGTTTGCTGCAGCCTTTAAATCAGGTTCTGGAAAGCTTAGATGACTGTAAAGCAAGGAAAAAAACATACTAACGTATAAAACTTTACCATCTCTTCTTCACGAGAACAGAGCAAAATAAGTAAAAATAACTTTTGACAATCAAACTTATTGTAAAACAAAGTTCCAAGGTGTTTCTGTGTCCTCCTCATTTGCTTTAGCTTTTTTAAGATAATGATGTCATCGTTAGCAGGTGTCTGTATTCCACAGGTATATCTGGCGTATTAGTAATCCTCAGTCACTGTGATGTTTGCTAATGGTTTGGCTGTCGTACTTTATCTGTACCTTTTTACGTGAGTCTGTTTTATTCACCTTCTATGTAAATTTAATTTTCAGAGTTTGCAGCAGTGCCTCACTCTCTGATTGTCATCACGGTTGTTGGTGTGTGTGCATCTGTATTTTGTGTGTCTTCTATAAGCTGATATAGTGATGTTTGAACACTAGAGACAGACATTTTATTGATATTAAGGCCAATGTATTACGTAACAGCAGCAGTAATGCACATGCACAAAATGATAGAAATCTGACTGTATTACCATATATGTATGTGTATGTTAAGTCTATTACCTGGTTCATCTCTTTCACTGTCCCCCAGCAATCACATTTGTACCACTTTCAGCAACACAAATTCCTCTGTAGTTGGCAAAAAAGTCTGAAGCTTATTCATTACTGATTTTGATTATTACACTTACTGATCTCCACTGGTGCACATATGGCTAATCCAGCCTGAGCCTTTATGATGTTGTGAACGTTGTCCTTCTGTTACCCTGTGCAGTGCTTATCATCATGATTCAGCATGCTGACTGTTATACCAAGGCTGTACTGGCAATGGGGCAGCACTCTTTGGGGTCTTTAGTGTGCTAATAGTGCAGGGGCCCATAGGGAAGCACAGTAATTGGTTTTTATTTATGCTGAGTGAAGGCTATGATTAACTAATATCACCCCTGAGTCTGTATACACGCACACTTAACACATGCGGCATACACATGTGCATGTGCAGTCACACACACACACACACACACACGTACGGATCCCCTTATATAGCGTGTGTAGTAGAGAGATTGAGTGGAGAATTGAGTATTGAGCTAATCCCTGGTGGCAGGCTGGAAGCTCTGTAAAGCCACTGACAGGCAGTAAAAAAAGGCATATTGTAGCTCACTTACAGTGCCACAGTGCTTTGCTAGAGGAGGGGTGATGTTACCAATATAGTTTTGTAATGATTTTGTAATGAATCACAAGTGGTGGCACAACAATGTGTCAGATATGCATTAGTTCTTACAGTACATGCTGTGTTTGTATCAGCATGCAGATTACACTGTTTTTGGCCTATAAAGTGGTCTATAGTATGTCAGTGAGAAAGCAAGGCTGGGTGCATATGTGTGGTCTCTTTCTCTGCCGCTGATAATGAGCTGAGGGCCGCAAGGCCACGCTTTGTCTTTTGAAGAGACAGACGGCGAGCGGGGAAAGTGGTGTGTGCTGGGCTGCATCCTACTAAACTTACACACATGAAGGCAGTATGCGTCATTCACGTTCCGGCTCTGTTGTTCTGCCTCTGTATGCATGGTGTACCTGCCTGTGTGTGTGCGTGTGTGTGCATGCGTGTGCGCATGCTTATGTATTGTCAAATCCCCACTGCGGCGTTGTTCTCATGTGTTTACTCCTAGTGTAGAAACTGAACACCGGGCTGTAATCAGAGCTGCAGTGAGAGGATCACAACAACAGTGTTCCCTCATTATGGCTTCAGCAGATCACCTTTACCTCCTGTGTGTTTGATTATGGTTCCCCCTGGTAGCCTTACAGGCAGCAGTGGTGCGTGTGGGTGCAGGCAAAGTGATCTGTGTGTGTGTGTGTGTGTGTGTGTGTGTGTGTGTGTGTGTGTGTGTGTGCGTGCGTGCGTGCACGCTTACATAGTATGTGTGCAAGAGCTTTGTTTATTGAGTTTTCTGGCTCAAAAGTGACTGTGTGGCTATGAAAGGCTTGGTGACTGACATATCGAGAGCTTCCAAGTGGACACATTCTTTCACAGCACACAAGCTTTTATAATCATATGGACTTGGACTTGCATTCACACCCACACACACATCCATAGGAATGTGTGTATTGCATAAACCTAGCTATACAAAAGCACGGTAATGGTTTTCATGTTGATGTTGGGGAACTGCAGTGTGAGTGTATTCAAATTTCTGCATGCAAATAAAGTCCACTAAAGGTTTTCTAACAGATAACCATGTTACAGTTGTTATAGTAACAAAACGAATAGTCTTCAGTAGCCTTGTTAAGCTGTACTGCACAGTAGGTGCTTTGAACATTAGTGTTCTTACATGGTAAACATTCACTTCATTTTTGACATGATGATGGAAATTTTTGGAAAGTTAATGGATTACTGAAGTTGAATGCATGTTTGCACCACATTTTATGGCAATCCATTCAATAGTTGTTGAGATATTTCAGTCTGGTCCAAAGAGGCGGACTGACCGTCAGAACAACATTGCCGTCTCATCTGGAATAACTAAATAAAGTTCCAGCTGACATTCACATACGCACTTCTGTGTAGTCAGTTTCCGTATTAATATGGTTTTATAATAGGTATTGAAAGATTCACAGAAGCTGGAAGCACTGTTTAATTTTGTAGAAAATGTAAAGCTTACAGAATATTCGAAAAGTCAGCATTGAGTCCTGATTGAAGTGCATTCTTTCCCAAGCTGCTGCTTCTGCTGCTGTCAGAGGCAAGTGATTACTCGGGAGCTCAAGTTAGGTACACATCAGTTTCATCTGCTCCCAAATGATTCCCATTATTGAATTAGGATAACTTGGCCCTCCTCTCCCCTTCTCTCCCTCACTTCTTGTTCTCTTCTTGTTTTTATTATTGCATTATCTCCGCCTCCCTAACCCCCCCTCCCTGCTTTATGTGGCCCAGTAATGAGACAGTGACAGATTACCCTAAACCCTACTCTATCTATCTGTTCCCCCTATCTCCCCCTCTCACACTAAGATAGAGGCTTGCAATGAGCTTCAGTTTGTTAGTGCTGTGTGTGGATGTGCAAGTTATGTATGAAGCATGTAAGCTTGTAAACTCAGGTGATGGGGCTTTGATATGGTTCATGTGGTACAGATTCTGTTTCTAATCCCACATCTAGTGTCAATTTGTAAAACAGCTTGCAGATAGACTAAGAATGAGACCAGAATGAAACGTTAGTAGGGCCCGGCATCACAGGGTAACCCAGGATATGATACCATCACAACATTTTGTACACGATAATGACGCTGTCACCTTAGTGCCTTCATCATCCTGGGTTGTAGGGACATGTTTTTCATTAGGTTGTATTAGAAACACTGTACAATATAATGTGCATGAGTTGGATAATTTCCATTTTTGTTGAGCTTTTGGCCCATCTCTACAGTAACACTGCCAGCTGCAGATAGGCATGCTAACATGTTTATTATTTTGGGCCCAATGTTTCACTGCTCCATGTGAATGTAAGCCGCTGTTGTAACAGAGATTTACACTCAAGCCATTATTTAGTGTGTGTCATCAGACACCCGGCAGTTGCTGTAATATATTGCAGAATATCATCATTATGATCACGGGTGGAGAAAGTATTCATACTGAGCAGCATAAACATGCCATTATTTAGATGTCAGATGGCCATGAACTGGCAGTCCCCTCCCACCCAAAAAAAAAAAAGCTGTCAAATCTCTGCAGCAAAGGAAGAAAATGCATATGCCTCAGTATCACATGAGAACATATATGACGTATACAAACACACGCACACAGTTCTAGTGTCTGTCTTTTCTACCCAT
>JAVQJL010044400.1:0-20000 GCA_036024295.1 Nannoperca obscura | reverse complement strand
TAGCAAGCATTTATTTATACAGCCCCTTCTGATGAAGGATGCATCATCAAAGCGTGATGGTTTTGTTTTTTGAATATTTTTTTCAGTTTTGGCCTTCAGAGTGTTGTGCCTTTTGATGATCACATTAGCCACATTAGCCGCTAACCTGCTTTAAATGTGTATGTGTCTGCACAAACAGATGCACACCTACTGTCTACATTAAGACAAATCTACTTTCTTAAAATATGCTCAAGACCAGCAAATATAGTGAGACATTGTATTTGACCAAAAACCAATTTTTTTTTTAATTTGGATCATTGATCACTTGTAGGTATGTATTAAATATGGAAACTATAAACTGTTAAACAGTGATCATGTGATGTAGGTGGCTGACTGTTGGTTGTTATCACCGCAATTGGAGGCTTGACACAGTGATGAGTGTGTAAGCATTAAACATGCATGGGTGCATAGCATGTGCGCACACACAGACACACCTACATCTCTCACAGCTGCTGAATGTAACACACATACACACACACACACACACATTGTGATAAATCCATCATGGCCTCTGTGCCCCATTCTGCCAGCTGCTCACTGCACTGCTACTACGTCTGTCTTGTTGCTAGGATACATACACACTCAGGGAGTAGCTCACCCCTTGTCATACACATTTTGTTTGTGCCCATACGTTGCCATACTTCATGTGGCCCCTGTATACCCAACACTAAATCAAGAGAAGAAATGGTTCACTGATGTTACCTACGGTATCACAGTTTTGTTCCACCTGGGGAGCATCCTTCACATGTTAGTGTAAAATTAAATTTTTAATACCAGGGCTTCATAGCAGGGCCCCAGTGAGTTTATTATAATTTTAATTGATTTGAAAATTTGAAAATCAATTAAAAAATGTAAATCTCCCTGGACAAGAGGGGGCACGATAGAGAGTGCATTGCTAGTGCACAAGTGCCATTAGAGGGTGCTATCTGTCTATTTACCTCATAGCTGTAATCATGTAGCTTTACTTCCTCCTCATCAGTGAGGATACCTCGACAGTAGCCCCCTCCTCTCTTTGCTTTCTTTACCTCTCTGCTAGGCTCCCTCTCTGTTGTCTTTTTATCTCTTCCTAAGCCTGCATCTCATCCCCCACCTTGTCTTTTCCTCTCTGTCTCCGTCTTGGTTCCCTCCCAACCTTTTCTTTTACGTCCTCACTTCCTCTCTCCTTACCTCCCTACCTCATCTCACTTCCCTACCTGCTATTCTTGCCCACACGCCTTTTTCACCTCCTTCTTCTCCTTTCTCAATTTCCCCCTTCAATCTCGCATTCCCGCAGCAACAGCAGATGAGATTCCCCTTTTACACAGCCTCCCATCCCTGCCTCCCTTCATCTCTGCCTCCCTCCCTCTCTGGCTCCCTTCCTCTCTCGCTCCATGCATTTATCACTCTTGCCCCTCAGGGCTTTGTTCTGCCTTAATCAGGAGCTTAAGTGTTGCATTCTCACCCAGACAATGCCTGCCATTCAGTCTGGGCCTGTGTAAATAGGTGTGCCCTGTCAGTGTGCCAGTGGGCATGCCATGCCAGCCTCGCTGTGGTAGTGGTGATCAGCCATAGCCCCCAGCTACAGAAGGCACTGCTCCGCACGCACACACTCACAAACATACACACAAACTAGCAGCAGCAGGAGGTGGAAGAGCAGAAACTTATTGAAGGCTGCCTTTGAAGTGCTGCCATACAAAGGCATGGATGGCCAAAGTAACACACACAACACAGGCATATGCACATGGGCACAAACACTCTTCAAATGAAATGCTGAGAAGTGCTTTCATAATCAGCCATTTGCCTCCTGTCCTTACTTGGCCATACCATTTCAGTTCCTCTGCTTTTGACCTGCGGTCTTGACTTATTTGTATTTACAGCCCTGAGTTGTGTTTGGTGGTAAAATAGCAGAATAGTGACTAAAGGGTTATGTGTGTAGTGGCTGCATGAGACCAGCAGCCTGTTTCATGGCCACCTGGCATGCTCTTTGCAGGAGGCACTGTAGGCCTCTTCCCAGCTGGATGATGCTTGCTGTCAGACTGGTGTGTCAAAGCCAGCTTCCTCACAACACCCGGCCATCTGTCTGCATCCACGATGGCACTCTACCTGCAGATATATAGAGAAAAATACGGAGAGGTTGACAGAGACGCTGTATGTTGGGAAGAGAGTAGCCTGCACATGCACACAAAGGAAGGCTGGCAAGTATACTGTATGTGCAGTTTATGCACAAACTGAAGCTCAGCAGTGCACATCCACCTAGCCTTACATTCACATCAACTTACAAAGAGAGGCAAAACCAGGGGAGAGGGAAGATAAAAGAGTAAAGGCGTTGACAGACATAGAAACGTACAGTAGGCAGACAGCAAGTGACACACAGAAAGGAAAAAAAAAAATGAGCCCACACTCACCCATGCTATCTATCCTCTTCAGATGGCCATTTGGGCTTGTTAATCTATCGCCTGGTAACAGAGACAGCCTATCAACAACAGCCACGCCCCTCTGCACATGCTCATAGAGAGGGGCTCATTTGGATCTTTGAAGGCAAAACGCGCACACCGCACCAAAATACACTCACTCACACACACACACAAGCATACACACACACACACACATAGAAAACTCCCCACAAATCCTGGACTGTCATTGCTCTCCATTGTTTGGCTGCGGTTGCTTTCTCCTGGTGTGACTGCCAGCAGATGGCTAGCACTGAGCTGTCAGAGTCAGCCTGAGGCCCACACACAGGCACGCACACACACACACACACACACTCATACAAAGAGTGTCTTATTGCACACAGAGCATATGCACAGTGTCCACTGAATGGCGGTAGTATTGGCTCTATAACACTACTCTAGGTCTGCTTATACTACAGTTTATAGAGTACCTATCTGTGTCACAGTCTTTTATTCTGCTTTTCCATACACACACTTACACACACAGACTGCTGATAGACTGTGGAGCCGCTCGGCCACAGGTGCCCCTCATGACCCCTCTCACTGTAATGACTGTGTAATCTCATAAAAGGGCCGCCTTACTGCATTAGCATGTGTAAAGGCCATTGTGTTTGCGTGCGTGTGCCTGTGCATAAATAACTGTTTTGAATCTTGCTTCTGCAGCCATCCTTTGCATCTTTGTGTGTGTGTGTGTGTGTGTGTGTGTGTGTGTGTGTGTGTGTGTGTGTGATTCACAGTGATTCCATGTGTGTAGAAGCAGGTGTCAGGCCTAATGGAGTGTGTCGGCGCAGTGTATAAGCAGCTGCCGCAGCCCGGGGTCGTCCAGAGGTGAAAGGTCAGGGCCGGGGTGAGGAGTCGGCTGTAGCTACATGACATTCCTCTGCTCACTAGTCATAGTGCTGACGAATGTGTGTGCGGCAGTGTCAGAGGAAGATACAGGGAGGAGGATTGAGAGAAGGGAAGAGAGGGAAGGGGAAGAAAAGGGGAGGAAAGGGAGGGGGATCTATACATTGCAACTAATCTCACACATTCACACAAGCAGGCAGGGCGAGTATTGACTGCACAGGGCTGTGATCCTGAAGGAGCTGTACATCAGAGAAGACAAGCACAACAACACAGACTTTTGTCAACGTCTGAAACTCTACACATGCACGAAACCTCTACACACGCACTATGCATCGTCATCCTCTCTTTCCCTCTCCCTCTCTCTCGCACACGCACACACACACACACACACACACACAGTTTGTTGTGTCTGCAGAAAGCTGGGACTAATGACAGGCTTTGTGTTGTGTGTGCTCACTCAGCTGCCCCCTGGACACACTTTACCCACCCAGCAAATAAACAGCCCTTTGTGCCTCTCTCTCTCTCTCTCCTTGTATCTATGTATCTCTCTCTATCTTGTTCTCGCTGTCTCCCCACTTTCTTCTCCCTCTGGAGAATAGAGTTGTTTTGCTGTGCTCTGCTGTATATATTACCTACTGTATATATTTTCTTGGGGCCCAACAACAGATATATGAGTGCAGCAGTGTTTTTGGCTGACACCAGCCTTTCACATTTACCAGTAAATGGAGAAATAAAGTCTGTACATAAAAGAATGCCATTTTGATACAAACATGGTTAATATTAAAGATGTTCATATTTACACTGCACCTTTGGATATGATGTGCTAAATCATGGTAAATAAAACTACTGTATAATTTAGCTTGGCAGAAAGCTATGAGTAAAAACAGTTTAGTAACAATACCGAAAATGCAATGGTGTTTTTCAGTTTCTCTGTGTCAGGATTGCACATTAAAATGATTTGGCGTTGTTTTTCCCCTTTAACTATACAATATTTATTGAAACTGCATTTCACCAGATTTTAGTGTACATGCATGTGGTACATGTTTTAGCTAAAAACAACTTATTGAATGTTATATTTAACAGAAATCTATCTCCTTGCACACGTTTAAATCGCTTCTCTCCAAATTGTTTTTTCAGCTGATCCAGCTATCAGCGTTTCTTTACATTACATTACGTTTGTAATTACGTAGTCTTTTAAGCAACTTTTAAGAGAAGTGCATTCAACTATGTGGATACATGGTTTCTAAACAATTTGTTTGGTTGAAATGTTGGGATACATTGTGCTCATTAATATTATCTTATTTTACAGTTTTATTCATACAGTTGTATTTATTTTTAAGACTACTGTGTATAAAATGTATCACTCTTATGTTATCAGTTTTACATCATCCTTTTCAATCTAATTTGTTTTGGGATCCTTGATTATTCTCTTCATGTGTTGTGTCTTGGCCAGGGATTAGTTTTATCTTACTGAGGTCTTTTTCTGGTTATAAAACAAAGATAAAGACTTTTGTCCCAAACTAGTCTCTAAAATTTACAAAAAAAAGTTGTCTGCCACAGTAATAAAAGCAACAGTGGTCTACACCATGCCTACTGTGCTACTACTCGTCGACTGATGTCAAAATAGGTGGTGCCCCGTGTCTGTGTTAGAGGCTGAGAGAAATCTGTTTACTTCTGTCACATCAAGGTGTCCATTCGTGTCTGTTATGTATAGCTGGAAACTAAGTGCCATTAGTTCAGATGCGCACAAACACACACAAACACACGAATGCCACTGTTTTCATCTTCTTCCCTCCCTTTGATTTGTTAAACCACAATCTGCAGCCTCTCTGTCTCCATCAGTCTGTTTATCTGCCCATCCACTTATCCCTCCTCCTGATTTGTACCCATCCATCTTTCCTCTGCCTCATATCTAAATGCCATCGAAGAGAGGAGAGTGCAGCGGAGATTTCTGTTTATAATGCCATGGTGCTGCCCAGAGGAGTGTTTTATATTGACCGAAGTGTCTATCTCCAAACTGGCTTTTCTTTCTTGCTCTAGCCATAAGTAGTACACACGACATGCATCCTGTTACTTGCAGGTCTGAAAGCATGCAATGGATAACAAACATAGATGATCTTGTTGTAGGTTCACTTCTGTGATTTACTAAATGAAAGGCAAAATTAAGTGATGTATTCATTAATTTTCTCTACCCGCTTAATCCTTTATATGGTCATGGACTGAAGGCAATTACCCATCATTGGAAGGTTGACCAACAGGGCTAATTACTACTTATGTTACTGCTAATAAGGGTTATATTAAAATATAATTTGAATATTTTTTTATTTATGGCTCCCAACCTTCCTCAATCACACACAAATATAAAAGGACTCAATGCTGGACTGCTTCAGGTGTATCCTCAAATTCTAGAGGAACTAGAAGACAAGCACTGTTTGTGTGTGCGTGTGCATGCGTGCATGTAGTTAGTGCTGCACTGAAAAGCAGACGGTCAAACGGTCAACTTGTTTTTGCTCTGACAGCCAGGCCAAGCAGGAAGAAGCCAATCGATAGCACTTACCCTCTTCCTGTTAGAGTTCCCAACAGACTTAGGAGAAAGACACAGCCCTTCAGTCGTCCCCAGCTGTGTGTGTATGTGTGTGTGTCTTAGTAAGATTGAGTGCATTTATGTATTTGTAACGTTAGACCAAGGACACACTGTAGTGCCGTGAAGGAGCATTTCTCTTGATTTATTGACATCCATCTAGCTTATTATATATTATATAATATAGCTCTTATAACCTTGCAGCTTGAGCCCCAACTGCAGGTTTAACCAATCTAAGTCTCAATTTAAATTACTCTGAAATAGTCGTTTGATAACCTTAAATTTTAATTCTAAAGATAAACTAAAAAGGATAACTCAAACAGTACAAATACTCATACAAATAAATGCAGTGGTACTGTGGAAGTCCTGAATCTGTCTTCCCTCTGCTCCTGCTCTGTGTACTATGACCTGCCCTGAAGTGCCCTACAGGGATCATAAAATATCACATAGTTGTTGAGGCACTTGTACCCATGCATCCTGTTCCCGGGGACAAACTAACCCAGGAAGTGGTAAAATGTTTACTCTGATACATCAATTCCAGCGCTTCCCTTTCTTTTCAGCTCTGCTCTCCATCAGGATGCTCATGTTATTACAACCATGACGTCACTGGTATTTGAAGGACAGGATGATAGTGAGCGCGGAGGTCATATCAGCACCCACTTTGTCCTATCCACTGACCTCCAGTATCCTGTACCGCTGTGGAGTTGGCTTTAGCTTGTGTATGCGCCGTGCAGGTGTGGTTGGAGCAAAAACATACTGCTGATTCAGTCTGAATCTTATTAGCAATTATAATGTTTGCTGAGGTATTTCTTTGGACAAGAGACTGAAGCTAATTCTGGCTTGCTTCAAGGTCATGTCCAGCAAGTGTTGCATTTAAAGGAGGTCTTTTATTTGGCTATACATGACATATTATCAACTGTGATGCCACGTGATGAATTTTGATCATATTTTACATTTTGTAGTTGTGGGGTTAGTATTCCAGCTGTGTGTATAAATGCTGTGCATTGTTTTACCAACTTAGTCTTGTTGACAATAAAACACATAAGCAAGCCAAATTCTCTGTTTCAGTAAACATTAAGCCGACACTTGTAAAGGACTTTTATGTTGGAAATGGAACTGAGTAAAGATGGTTGGTAGGATAGTTGGTGCATGCATGTGTTAATGTGAATCTATTTATGTCTTTTGTTTTATTGTGTCTCTCAGTGCGCGGCTTGCTTCTGTTGGGGCTTCCTGTCCTTCTGCCCTTGACTGACCCAAGCCCGACCTGTGTTTTGGGCCCTGGGCCTCCTCATGGCTACTCTATGGGCTTGTGTGCATGTGTGTGTACATATAGTATGTATGTGTTTGTGTGGGCATGTGTGGCCAGCACATGGTGGTGGGGTGTAATGTAAGCCCCAGGCTAGGACAGGACTGCTGCACAGTCCATCCAGGCAGAAAAAGCAAGACATGGGAGCCGCAGGGTGGGAAGAGAGAGAAGGACAGAGAGAGAGAGAGAGGGCAGGACAACTGAAAGTGTAAGAAGAGGGAAGGTTGGAGCGAGAAAGAGTAATGGACAAAGAGTACTGAGGCTCTTTTTAACTCGGTCTCCGTGGAAGAAAGATGTCAGTCTGTGTCAGTTCGCTCCACTAACCAGCCTGTAGCGGGAGAAACAGATCTCTCCCTCCCTCTCTCTCACATTTTCTTGCTCCCTCTTGCTCCCTCCCACACCATTTCTATCTACTTTCCTCTCTCATATCTTTTGGTGATATCTTTTCTGCCTCAGTTGAGAGAAGCAGAAACACTCCACAGCTCAGGGGGAAACAGCAAGACTAAGTAAAAGACCAAGCAGTGAACCAGTCATCTCTAAAAGGCAGGCAATGTATTGTGCGGGTCTTCTCCTGATCACGCTTCGGGTGAGTGGGAACGGGCTTCTCCAAATGCTGTAGAGTAAGGCCCTGAAGGCAGGGCATGCTGCCGGCTCTGCTGCAGCATTTTCCTCAGTGTTTTGAAGAGTGCAGCACACAACTCTTCAAACACAGAAGGGATCAAATCTTCAAATCCCTTGGAAATGTCAACCACGTTTGAGGAAATGTCAGCAGAGCTGAGAACACACGCAATCACACATCGGCCTGAGCGTGTGCGCACACACAGGCAATCACACTCAACACCATGGCAAGGAAGGCAATGCAATATAGGGCAGTCCAGTCCTGTGGGTGAAATCAGCTTCATCTCCTTTATTTTAACTAAACTCAAGGGAGAATCACTGCATGCCTCTGGAGGTTTTTATTTCCAATTATGTTGAAGTTGTAATCTATGGCATTGCCACATGAATAAACATCTGCTCTGCAACTCTCTAACATACAATCAAGTAACACAATAGTGATTCAACTGGTAATGCCATGCCAGTATAGTGAAGACCAGAGGAAACTGAGGAATAATTACATAATTTAAAGCTTGAAGGCCTTTCAACGTACTCGGTCTTAGTTGAGTCCTCATCTGTTTGTAGAGAAGGTTTTCAAGGACTAATTCATTAAATTATAATTTCTTGTAGTGAACAACGATTCAATACCTATTCTTTCTCCCTCCCTTGTTCCCGTAAAATAAATAGCATGGAACGCTTTGTGATAATGCAATTCATTTAATATCAAAACTCCTCATATGTTGATCCTTATCTCATCTGCTGCCACTGACATCATCCTGTGTTCCTATTGATCTATCCTCACCCCCGCTGACTAAGTTATCGACATCCTCAAGTGTATTTCCTGTCTAGACTGTCAGCAGTGTTTATGGATGGCCCTACCCCCTGGTGACACATGCGCGCGCGCACACACACCCACACACACACACACACACACACACACCCCCCACACACACGTGTGCACACCTCCTCTGCTTATCGATGACTCCTTTATTTTTCGACTCCGTCCTCCTCCTTAATGAATCTGGTAGGTGTTGAACTGCAGATGTTCTGCAAGTATCGACGGGCATGGCCGTGATGAAAGAGCTTGTCCCTGGAGAGGCCTGGGTTAGGTCACAGTGACTGTGTGTGTGTGTGTGTGTGTGTGAGAGAGAGAAAGAGAGCGTTATTGTTAGAGGGTGCATGTGGTTCTGGGAGATGTGTATGTGTAGCGCCCCATCACTCCCTGTGTGTGACTGACGGAAGTGATATTGAGTCCAAAGCAGGGTGCTTGTGTGCAAGACAGTGTCAGCACAGCTTCAGGAGGTTGACAGGTGAGATGTGGGTTGAGACAGGCAAGTGACTAGAGAGGTTGTGACTGTCTTGATTGACAAGCCTCTAATACAGGCACTCACACTTTTCCCTGTGCAAGCCTGCAGGCCCTCTGGACTCTGTTTATGTGCAGCTTCATATCAAGATCTGCACTCAGCTGCTAATGTCTTGTGATCCTTTGAGGGCACACTGCTGTGTGATTTCTGCTGGCAGGCTCTCTCCATGTCCTGCCACATCATCCATTACCAACTTCCTCTTTACCGATTAGAGGAGATGATGCTGAACTGTGGAATTAACCTCAATTAGTACTACCTCTTTAGATCTTTCTCAACTGACCTCCTGCCTCCTGCTCTGCATCTTACTTGGCCCCGGTCTATTTCTGCTCTATTCAGAGTTCATATATCAACACGAGTGTGCATACAAACTCAGACGCAGTTCTTACGTTTAAAAAAGGCAATAATGTAGTTTCAAAGACTGAAATATCTCATCAATTATCACATGGATTGCCATCAAAGTTTTTCCCATCAAAAGGAAATGTAATTACTTTGCCAATCCCCTTGCTTTACATATAGCACCATCATCAGGTCAAAATTTTATTTGTCTTTGTCTTTAACCAAATACATGCAAAACTAATGACATTACCATTACCATCCGCCCCAGGTGCACTTTGTGTTTAATGCTAATTAGCAAATGTCAGCATGTCAGCTGCAAGATGCTAAACTAATGGTGAGCATGGCAAACATTACTTGCTAAACATCAACATATTAACATTGTCATTGTGAGAATGTTAGCATGCCGATGTTGGTATTTAGCTCAAAATACAGCCTCACAGAGCTGCTATCATGGCTGTAGACTCTTAGTCTTGTTAATCTCAGAACTATCTAATTGTTGTATCCACAGTAACACTCTGTTATGTAACATGACATACTGTTAGTAATCATGCCCCTCCCTAATTATACTGTATGGGCATAAATGAGTCATTTGAAAGCAATGTTTGCAACAGCTAAACATGTACCATCAAATCTTGGCATCCACCCCCTTAAAGAACGGCCAGTATGCTGAGTGTTACTTTCCACCATCTGTTTTGGTGAATGAAAGAAGCAACAATATCTCAGCTATAAAATTATAAAGGCTCACGGCACTGACCTGACGGACCAGTTCAGACATGTTTCCCCTCTATATCCTCCCCCTTTTTTCTTTCACAGTTTAATATATAGTTTTTCATAAAGAAGCGTGTGCAATTTTTACTCAAGATGAAGAAAGACCGCAAAGAGGGTGAAAGAGAGACATTAAAGGTTAGGAAACCTGTGGGCATGTTTGTTGTTTATGTTTTCTGGAGTAGAGGTAATCCCCAGGCTCAGACGTGACTGTTTACCTGCAAGTTTTTTCTGCTTACTGGGGACGTGCACCCAAGGCGTCTGATGAGGAGGGTAGGTAGGGAAACTCGACAAGGCAAATAAGTGAATATATACCCAGTCTGTGGTAACACACACACACACACACACACACACATACACTCTTGCATGAGAATCCCAATACTTCAGTGGCATAGCCATTACAAAGAGTGCGTGGGAGAGGTGGATCGTTAGCTTCAACAAAGGGCGAGTTCATTGTTAAGTGAGGTCTGTTTAAATGTTTTTTAACTGCTGGCTTGGCAGAGGCAGCTGTCTGGGCTTGAAGAGAGGGCAGGTGTGCAGGTCTGAGAGAGGCAGTTGAAACAAACTTGTAACCAAAAAAATATCACCCTGACCAACAGGTGGATTTACATATAGGCCAACAGCCAAAACACTTGTCGGTTTTTTGTCATAGCTGCTTTTGTGGTTTGCCCCCTCAGTCTGTAACTGTGGGAGGAAGCATTGATGCAACTTGATGCTCACAAACACCTGCATTTGTGTGTGCGACTAAAGCGCACAGACATGAATATGCACACACACACACGCAGACACACTGAAACTCAACAAAAAAAAGAAGCAAGCACTAACTACTTCCCCCCTGGCTCCTCATGAGAAGTCATTAGGAACGTGTCTGTGTGTTTTATTTTTAGCAGTGTGTGTTTAGGAGGGGTAGTGGAGTCTCGTCAGTCTTCAGGGCCCTCCTCTGCTCTGTCGCTCTGTGTCTCTGTCTCCAGCTGAGAGCTATGTATATTTCATAAGCCCAGGGTGCCTTTTTGTCTTAAGATGTGCTGCACCTCCCCTGCCTGTCTCTCTGCTGCTCGTCAATGGAGGGAGCCATCACAGCCTCTTTTAAACCCTCCCCCACTTCTCTCTCTCTCTCTCTTTCTCTCCTCGCTGACAGCCACCCTCTGCTTCTCCCTCTGCTTTTCATGGTCAGCTTGTCTCTCTCCTGAAGGCTCATCCCTCTTTCCTCTTTCAGCTGTGGAGGGGAGCAGAGTAGAGCACATCCAAACAGACTTGGGCTGTCAGGAAAACTCTTTCTCTCTCTCTCTCTCTCTCTCTTCCTCTTTGATTCTGTCTATCTGTCTGATTTGCAGCTCTTTCCCTTCCGGGAAGGGACACTTCTTCACCCAGCGCTGCATCCCCTTTAGTTGTTGTCTTTTTATAGCAGAAATCTGAGCGCTGTGACAGCAGCTAAAAATGGTTGCACAGGCTAAATCAGCAATTAATTGCTATATTTGCACCATCAGTGTCTTTTTATTGTTTAGATTTGAATATTATGTCAATATATATAATGGTGGGCATTTTTGTTGTATAACATTTTTTACGGCACCTCTTAGTTTGTTTAGCAGAATCTGAGTTTGTATCTTGAGTTGTTGGTAATAAGTGAAGAAGACTTATATTGATGTCACTCACTGATTCAATTGTAATTAATGAACTCCACATCTATTCTTCCTGTCTGCAGCTGGCCTTATTAACAAAGCCTAGGCACCCCACTGACACAGACTCTTATCCCCTACCATAGACACTACATGTTACATTAACGTACAGCCTACACATCATTCTAAATGTGTTACACTGATTATTAGTATTATTAGATCTGGACTACACATATTCTTTATACTGTAAACTTTTGCACATTCTTTGGTCAGTATTTTGTACATTCCTGTACAGCTCTTTCATAAAAAAAAAAACAGAACATACTTTTTATATTATACTATCTTTTTGTATTTTTATTGTACATTTTTCTAATTTCTATTTATGTTTCTTGACTTGAATTGAAATCTAGTACTTCCTTTTTTTAAAAATCTGTTTTACTTTTCCTTACTGTCTTTATTGTACAACTTCCTTATATGTGAAAATTTACTTGGCAATAAACCAGATTCTGAAATTGTAGAGCAAACATTCATCCTTCTTTTCTTTGTATGTTAATTGTGTTTTTATATATTTCAGGCATCTACTGTGATTGAGAGTGCGGCTGGAGCCAGTAAGGAGGTGGACTCAGGGCCTTCGCAGCCTGCAGGTGACCACAGTCCTTCTCATCCAGTGATTTTGGAGCCAGAGAAAGCTGACCGAGCTGAACGCCCACTTTCCAGTGAGTTAGCTCTCTCGAAGGCCAGATCACAATGTTTTGCTATGTTTTTAAGCGCTGTCTTTGTATGTATCATTTATTACTTCTGTTTTAAGCAATTGCTGTGGCTGGAAATGATGCTGTCTGGTTCACTTAGAAGTCCTGTGACTGCAGAACTATAGAATCTATAGCATTTCACCTCACACCAATGTGATTTCTGATAGATGCAGATAAATATCCTTGTTGCTCTTTTCCCTCCACTAGCAACATTCTCTGACACATTTGTCATTTTTCATCGGTGTGGCCTCAACTGGAAGAGAGGCTTTCACATAGACCTTACATTAGTAAATGCTTTGGTTTATCCTTCATCCTTCAACTACTAGCAAAAAGCCACACCCCCTGAATATGTATCTCTTCACTTCTTCTCTGCATCTTATTGCTGCTTCCTTTTTCCTGTGTGAGTTGTCCTTCTGACTCTGCTGTGTGGCAACACAGGAAGTGGTAAGACCCCTGGAGTGAATGAGATGAGGTCTGAGGCAGCTCTAACACTCAAGTGGAGAATGACAAAACATTCTTTTGAGTTATTTTCATGCTTGTTTTCATGCGCACCTCCACCACCACTGTAACTTATCTATATATACCTACAGCTATCACCCTCCCACTCAAACTAAATTAACCCTTCGTTTTCCATATTTTGGCAGTACAACCTATGCACACTGCTGTGGGAGATCAGATGAGATGCTAATGATTTTCTGCATTTTGATCCCTTCACCTCTTTTGAATGCATTGTTTAATAGCAAGTGCTTTTTATTGCACTCAAAACATACACACAAACTCAAACGTCAGACTCAAACATAGATGAATAAGCAAGTTTGTGGGATGCTGGTGAAGGAGGGGATGGTAGTGATGAAGTGGAGATGAGTTGGAAGATGTCATGATGAAGCCGGCGCGGACACAAAAACTAAGTGACATGTGCGTGTGTATGTGTGTGTGTACGCCCCGAGGGAGGCCATCACTTCAGTGGATTTTGGAGCTCAGTGCGTTTATGTGGAAAGTGCTGCTGTCTCCTCTTATCAGTGTAGCTGGACTGCCTTTTAACTGGGTATCTATTCCCGCTCGCTCTCTCTTCCTCTTTTTTTTTTTTTTACACACACGTTCACACTTTTAAACACAGTTTAGCGTTTTGTAAATCAAATTTTCTTAACTCTCCACCCTCCTACTTACTTTCTCTCCTCCTGCTCGGTCTTTCTCTCTTGCTCACCGCTCCTTCCTGCTCAGGCCTCTTTGACTCTTTTCTCTAAGGCTATTTTTGTTTAGCCGTGAGGACCCCCCTGTCATTTACAGAAACTCATCTCAATTCCCCCCACCACACACACACACGCACACACACACACACACACACACACACACACAGGCACATTAGCTCAACCACAACACACTCAAAGACACTTGGTTACACAGTCATGACAAAGTGGGCCACCGCACATCCACAGAAGCACACACGTACGTGCAGAGGACCGAACGTTCCTCCCAGTGGCCTAGTGTGGGTTGAGAACAGGGTTTTCATGAGTTATTTAAGTGTTCTCCATCATGCGTGTTGTGCTGTGGCTCACACTGACATGACACGGCCCATTTCCTCCGCTCAGGCTAGAAACGTGACACAAGACACGCTTGCAGTGTTCACACAGAATACAGTAGAGAGGTGCACAATAAGTCATGATCTTAAGACTGTTGACTGTTGGCTAAAGGAACAGGTTGATGGTTTGAGACAGCTGATGTTACACATTCCCACAGTCTGCTCTCTGCTCGGTTTTAATTATGCATGTGTGAATTTATGGCCCAATGGTCACAGCTCTAAATTAAGTCTTTGCTTTGACCAGAGAGAGGGAGGCATTGTGGTGTTCAAGACATTGGATGTACGTATTTGTGAATGTCAGTCTATGAGAGAGACTTAAGGAGACCTATAATGAGATTTTCAAATATAATCAGATCAGAAATGTTTCAGAAATGGAGACAAGAGATTGCCATTTCTCATTTCAAATGTCCTAACATATTGCGGTGCATCAAGAGCCCCTATCAGACAGGAAACAGACTGGAGTGGGCAGGATGTGACATCTGGGCTGACCGCAATGTGCTTCAGACCCATGAACCCGTGAATACATTTACTGAACACTTCACATTGATCAGCCGTTGCTCAAAACATCACTATTAGATTTTGAAGGAACAAGGTAAAACTCCCTGCTGCTGTACTGTCTGTACAGATATATAATGGAGGGAGGGACACACAGGACTAATATGAAAGGCAGAATGTATGGTGAAGAATTTTATACCATTACGCTCTTCTTTGTCTGCACTGTTGCAGCATCTATCCCACCTTACCTCTTGTGGGAATTTAGTTATGTTATTGTTTTCCCTTCTTTCATCACAGCTCAAGATATGTTTGTGTGTATATAGTGTATGTGTCTGTCTTGGAATTAAACATGCTGATGAGTTGATTGTCATGAGATAAGCTGTGAGTGTGTTTTGATTGCAATGGCACAGCTGGACTTGACAGATTTGGCAGTCTTGTGCGCTTGGCTGCAGGCCAGTTCAATACAATTACAATTACCCACCGTGGGAGCATGGAGCATCACTGAAGATGGGTTGTGGGTGCTGGGTGGGGCACAGAGGGGGGTAATTTACAATATCTGGCAACCCACATTTGCTTGTGAGGAGGATCAATTTCTGAGACGTTGCTTTAGCCGCTTTCACATTAGGAGTCTTGCATGGAGAAAACAGCAGTCAAGTTCAATCCACAAACAGTCATGTTAGAAGCACGCATATACACTGCACATACACACACACACACAGATTAAAGGAGGAACAGTCTGTTTGTGAGAGGGTGATTACAGCCCTGGATCTGTCGTGCAGAGAGCAGAGCAGCAGGTGGAGGGACGAGAGTAGCAATGCACAAAAAGAACAGAACTGAGGGAGGACAGGAGCAGTGTGCTGGGAGGTGGGGAAGGAAGGTGTGGAGAGGTTGGTGAAAGGAGGACAAGGACACCGAATGGAGAGACGACAGGGGATGTGTTTGGAGAGAGAGATCAGAGGGTGACAGAGGAGGCATGGAGAGGAATGCCACTGCTTGCTCCCCCACCACCACTCCCTCTGTTTTCTTCTTTTCTTTCGTCCCGCTCAATAGGGATGGCAGGAGGGTGGGATAACTTCGAATGACAGTGACAAGCTTGCCACCGCTCCCATGAAGCCCAGCAGATGGAACTGTGTGTGTGTGTGTGTGTGTGTGTGTTTAAAATGCCACTGGAGAGCAGGGTATACCGAGTCTCTTGGCAGCAGCACGCTTGGCAGAGCGCCCTCCTCACTGCCCTCTTTTTCCAGCCCAGCAGAGTGGGCGTTGAGGTGTGTGTGTGTGTGTGTGTGTGTGTTAAGTGAGGGGAGGCAGTCTCAACAAACAAATATTAATTCACAGTGTTCCCATTGTCTGTTCCATTATATCTTTTCTTCAGGGGGCAAGTGAGCTGGATGGCCTGTGTGGCTGTTTTTTTCATCCATCTATTTGAGTAATGCAGTAATGTAGTGATCACAGGATTTTTGAGAAACAGAGCTCTGTTCTGCAGTGTGGCGCCAGTCCTGGCGGGCATGGGGGAATTAGTCAGGAGACAGTGGGTTTGGCACTGTCCCACGGTTATTAGCCACTCGCAGTGTGGGCATGGGGTTATGCCCTGACTCAATCACTGGAAAGTGTGTTTGCATGTGTGTGCTTAATGTGTTTGTTTCTGTGCATGTCGAACATTTGAGTCAGGATTCTCCTCTGATCACACTGACCTTATTGTGCAGTCCCTTCTGGTTGATTTGTACCCTTTCCAACACATTCCTCTCTCTGAAAGACTGAGAAACAGGCAGTTAAAACCCCCCACCCGCACCCCACCCCCTCTTCCCTTCGGATGGGTTTGATTTAGTGTGGTTTTCCATCCAGAGCCTGGGAGCCAGAAAGAGTAGACTTAGGGAGAGACCTATAGATTCACAGCAAGCGGAGCACGTCATTACTTGGCCATAGCTCATCAGCAGATACATCAGCAGGCTGGAGCGCTAATAGATGCCCGCTGTCGCTGTTCAGGAAGTAATAAACCTTTCTTCATTTCATCCCCTTAATTATTTTCTTCTCACAGATTGCACAAGTTGCCCTGAATGATGACAGAAAAAAAGAGTGGGTTATGTTATTAAGGCTGAATATTTAGCTGCATCATACATTCAGTATATATAAAAAAACTGAACTTTGTGCAACGCGAAGGAAAAATAATTACTCTTTTGGGCTTGGGGGAGGTTATATTTAGGCCTTGGTGAGGCCACCCGATGTGAGGTTAAGGCTCCGTGTTGAACAGGTTGTCTGCTACCTGACCTCACTGTTCTAAGATGACCACTTAGTGAGAGACCTCCAGACACTGACCTTTGACCCCACTTTCACCAGGAAACAGGTGTTCAAGCAGGATTAAGCCTGACTCACTGGCACACAGACACAGCTGGCCGCAGGCTGAGTAGTGTATGTGTTTGTATCTGTATCTTTTTATTTACAGCAGATGGACAAAAATAAGAATCGTACAATGTAATGCAACAACACAACAAACAATACAGCCTCAACAGAACCATGGAGCTGAGATCAATCCATATTTGGGTGAGGATGTTTTAATAAAAGCAGAGTTTCATTAGTGCGATTAGAGCAATATTTGATTTATTCCTTTCCTTTTGTTTTTAATTATTCTCTTGTTTTTTCTCCTTCCCTTTTCTTTATATCTCCTTTTCTGTCCCTCCCTTTCTGCAACCCCATGACTTCAATCATCCCTTCACACCACCCTGCCTTCCTGTCTCCACATCCACCCTCTCTCCCTCCTTTCTTTCTGCTCTTCGATCCCTCTCTACTTCCCTCCCTCTCAAACTGTCCTCCACTGTCAGGCGACTTGGCTGAGGCTAAGTGCTTTTTGCTGTCTCGCTGCAGGTGGGACTGTAATAAAGCTTGTCAGTGGGAGGCATGGGTCGCACTGTCACATGCTCTTTGCCTCCCCTCTGTTAACTCCCTCCTCCATCTCCCTCCAACCACCCCCGCCCTGCCACTCTCCTCCAAGATCCTCTGCTTTTATTTTTTCTCTCTCATTTGTCTGCCCTTTCTTCCCCATTTCGTCTTGCTCTTACCCGAAACTGTGCTCCTTGACTTCTCTCTCTCTCTCTCTCTCTCTCTCTCTCTCTGTCTCTCTCTCTCTCTCTGGTTTCCTTGCCAACGGCACTTTCCAGAACATGATGAAGAAGAGCAGCAACAGGAGACACTCCTCTCAACATAACAACCACACACACACACACACACACACACACACACAATTCATGTAAATGACTCCAGGTGAGGTTATATTGTTTGCCCAGCTGCTCCTGCTAACCAGCTTGTCCTGTTCCATAGTAAACCAGCAGGCTGCATGGAAATCAGCTTCCTCTACACAAAACTGTTCTGTGTTACTCCTTGTCTTTTTATGTTATGTCTTATGCACACAGTCTTTGTGCTTGAATGTTTATGTATATGTGTTAGACCTTATACACTATTTGCATGCATGTTTTCAGACTCATTTAAACTCACATTCTTTTTCTGGTGTGTGTGTGTGTGTGTTTAGCTTCTAATAGAAATAGTTTGTACACTGTATCATACTTGCTCTAGCCACAGGATGGCAATACTGAGCCCTGTCTTTAAATTAATCCTTCTTTACCTCCTCCTACAAGCCACTGTTCATTCACATGCACACACCACACCACACACACACACACAGCCCTCTTTAGTCTGAGTTCGCCCAGGCTTGTGTAAGGTGACAGAGTGCAGTGAATAATTTAGTCCTGGCCATGTTAATGGCTGACAGCGAACATGGCCTCTCTACTCCGCTGTTGGCCCATTACTAGTACATTCTGTTTCACTCTCACTCTTTCTTCATTTCTCTGTTGTCTTCTTTTTTTCCTACAGTTCCATTTAGGGTGTTCTCATGACAGTATCTAGACGTCACCTTGGTATTACCTTTTTAACGTGGCTGTAATGTATATTAACTTGTCCAACCTGTCCAACAGCTTCTTTCTTAGCTATTTAAAATCCCTCGTGTGATTAGCCATTAAATAGCATAAAGAATTTCTAATTACCTGATAGAAATAATTCTTGGAATTACTTCTTTCAGCTTGTGAAAATGAAGAGGGATGCCAGTCAAATGATAATTATTAAATTGAAATAAAATAGTCCTGTTAAACCATACAAAACAATAAAGCAAGAACCAATGAACTATACTGAAGTACACCAAAAACAAGTATTGCTAAAACAAATGGACCACAGCTTTCTAATCGTATTATTACTTCTTCTTGATGTGAACGATCACCCAAGACAAAATAATTATACAGATCTTTTTATTTTGCAAGTTAAATAAGAGGATTTTGTCCTGTTTTCCAAGGGCAGCACAAACATTTTTGGCACAACTAGATGCAGGGAATGTTAATCCATAAGGTCTATTTTGACAGGTATTTAATAGATAGAATCTTTACTTCCTCTGTGGTCCCCCTTTTCTGTTTTTCACCTCATCTTCTCATTCCCCACCCTCCTGTCCTCATTTTCTACTACATAAACTGTTGAGCAGATATAAAGAAATTTGTGTGTGTGAGAGAGAGAGAGGGAGAATGTGTACGTCTGTCTAGGCCCAGTCAAGCACTATTAATGTTATGATTGCCCCACTGGGCATCAGTTGTCTGCGTGTGTGACTTGGGTGAAGAATAATATGACCCTAACGCTAATGCAATCACATACACTAAACAAATTATAGCTCCCTCCCTCGCGTCTCTCTCTCTTCACTTCTCTCGCTCGCAATACAACCATGCGGATGCTACATGTGGCGTACGTGGTTTTCAGCTTGTACAGCCTATGTGTGTTTTTGTGAGGCCTGCCTCGCTCCATTTCTCTCTCTGATACCATCAGAATGATGTGTGAGGGGCAGTAGGAGGCATGGAGCCTGGCGTGGCTGGTTGCAGCAGCACTGAGGTCTGGCCAGGCTCAGGCAGGCTCAGGGGGGATTGGGAGTGACGTGTCCGGGGTGAAACACCCCGTAGTTGGGGCTCTCCACCAGCCTCTCTGGCTCCAGCCTGGCTGATAGAGTCCAGCTGGGCGTGGAGTGGAGGTGCTCCATCTATGTCCTTGCCCCCTCTCTCCTCTCTTCGTTTGAGCATCTGTCTGTCATATCAAAGTGCTCGTCTCCTCATTTCTGTGTTCCCATTTGACCTGTTCTCACCACTTTTTACATTTCATCCATGTGTTCCTTTCAACCCCGACTTCCTCTTCTCTCTCTCTCTCTCTCTCTCTCTGCTGCTGCCTTTTCGTTCTCGTTTTGCATATCACATAGGCTTTTCCTCCTACCCCTCCATCTCTTTA
>JAVQJL010044397.1:0-26166 GCA_036024295.1 Nannoperca obscura | reverse complement strand
GGTTAATTTATTTCTTCCCCCTCACCTACTGGGTCCGCCGGCGGTTTTTGACCCCTCCCCACTCCCCCCCCCCCCCCCCCCCCCGCCACTTTCTTTCTCCTCTCTCTCTCTCTCTCTCATCTCTGTCTCTCCATATGTACCCCATGTCCTGAAGATGTGTCATACCTCCATGCCTGGACTGTCTGAGGCGTTTATGTCTTCATTCTGTTACCCCGGGTGACAAGGCATTCCGTTACCCCGGGTGACAGGGCATTCCGTTTCCTTCGGTGGCAGGGCATTCCGTTTCTCCTGGTGACAGGGCATTCCATTGCCCACAGTGACAGGGCTGGGAATCATCAGGCTTGAAACGGGAGTAGAGAGCTGCTGTGGCATGTGCACTGAAGAGACATGGGCACGCCATGGGTGACTTTCTGTGTGTGTTTGTGTGCGATAACGCGTTTATGCTAGTGGATGAGCGGGCGTGACTGTGTGAATTTTGGGACTGTGTTAAATTGCAAGTGCTAGAGGTCCTTACTAGTATATAGTGATTCCATGTAGAAAACGACAAAAAAAAAGTTTGGTGCAAAGAATAAAGGTTAAAATCAGAATGCAAGAAATTAATGCATGTCACCCAAAGAGATAGTCTGTCTGTGTGTGTATGTGTGTTCCTAGAGAAACGGGGAGTAAAGGGCGATGAGGAAGTGTAGCTCTAGGAAACAAAGAGTAAAAGGGCAGCGAAGGGTGAAGGAGGATGCTCTTCACAGAGGAGAGCAGTACTGCATGACTGTGTACTGCCCTAAATCTCAAACCATTTCCCTAATTTATTCACTATTCCTGCTGTTTTTGTCTTAAGACAAAAAGTCAGTCACTTAGTTGTATAGTAGCTGACTATTTCAGCCCTACCCAACTATTGTTAGCTTATGGTGGATAGTTGAACCCATGGAGAAGCAGGCAGTTCTGAAATAATTGCTGGTAGAGGTGTTGAAGTAAGTTTGCAGACAATTGCCAGATTCGCAGTGGGAGGGCAGCCATAAATCAGAAATTGGATTAGAGATTAAGATTATTCTTATTCACAGGTGTTTTTAAGTAACTTTTTTTTTAACATATCAGAATCAATCCCAAGTAGATTTAATTATGTACAGGAGAATGCTGTAGGTAATAATTCCTTTTATATATTCTGCAAATTTTGCCACATACTCTGTTGCCTACATGGAACGTGGCCTGAAACATTTTGGGATACTCAGTCATTTTGAATGTGATATTTCAAAAAGGGAATCTCCTAAATATAAAGTCATGAGACCACAGTGCTGGACATTTGCCACTTGCCTCTTGTGTGTCTTCTATGGCTGTATTTATTCCATATCTTTTAAACCACAGGCCATGTTGTTTAGTTCCCATTGTTACTACTTACAATATGTATCATTACTCATAATACTGTTTGTGCTAAGGTTGCCTTGACTGAATCCAGGTTGCAGAAAATTCTGATTAGAGGGCAAACCTGGCCATCTCCACAACAGTTTTGATTTATGGTAGTCATTCAGAGATAGCAAAAATGTGTTTTCAACAAATCTTTTTCACTTAATAAGAAATGAGTGTCTTGTATAACTGTAAGCTGATTATTTTCCTGAATTCCACAAAATTCGTGTGAAAGCAATCATTGTTTGATTTTAAAAACAGAAAGAAAATACAAATGACAGGTAGACCAAGGCGGCCTGTGAGGAAGACAAGCAGAGCTCATCAGTGAGATAGAAAAACATGCAAAGAGAAACTGCTCATTGCAGTCTACATTTTCTCTTGAAGAGGAAGGCATCATAAAACTAGAAACCATTATCAGCCATTAGGCTGGTGTCAGTCAGCAGCAGAATAACAACCCAGCAGTTAGCAGGCAAATGGTCCACACAACTTTGGCTGCCTGGATGGAAGAAGTGTAACTTTCAGCTGGCTGGACTGTAATGCAACAAACATTGTCTGATATCAGCTTTCCACTGTTACACACAGAAACACACACATTTATGGTTATCAGTGTTCACTGCGCGCACGCGCACACACACACACACACACACGCTCTCTCTCTTAAAGAATATAGAAAGATTATAAAAAATATCAATACTAATCGGACGGTTCTGCCAGAGCACACACACGCACACACAGAGAGAGGCCCCGTTTGACAAACACCAGGATTTTTTTCGTTTTGCGTTTCACCAAAAATGGCTAATTTGTTTCCTGCGCATATGTCATATATTCAGCAGCGGGAAAGAGGTATCAGCTTACAGGAGACACAGTCACAGATGTTTAAACACAGACACACATAGTCTTACTGTCAATCCCCTAACTGGTTAGAATTACTGGGTTTGGAAATAGATTGCCTATGTGCTCCTATGTTCCTTGTATTTAGTTTTAAGCATAGTCTATACTTACAATTTATTTTCCACATAGAACAAAAGGTCCTATTCATTTGTGTGCCTGAAATGGATTCTTTGGGAAAATGACACCTCATCTGAGAGGGGAATAATTTTGGCAGCATTAATCAATCTGACATGCCCCCCCCCCCTCCCGGCTTACTTTCATTCCTACGTTGTCTGCTCCCTGAAATGTGAAACAGTTTGGTAAAACAGTCAATCTGCCCAGTCGGCCTTTCCTTCATCTTTGTCTCTCCCTTTTCACCGCCCTGCTCCCCTTCCGTTTCCCCCTCTGCTTCCTTCCATGTTAAGGAAACAGTTTAGGGAACAGTTAGTCAATTGGACCACCTCATCCCGCAGAGGGAGTGCAGAATAACGAGCACTGCCGCTGGATAATGGCCATGATTTAGCTCCCCAGTCAAAAGGTTACACTGCTCTTGCTCCAGAATGAATGGACGTAATAAGATACCCCTTGGATAAGTAAGTCTCACATGAACTACAGTACTGTCAAACCCCAAAAGTCTATTTGTAACAGTTATTTTCAGTTTTAAAGGCAAAGCTAAGTTCTTTCGGGTAAGGGATATATTTTATTTAAGGAAATACAGTTATTGAGAGAGAGTACAGGGTGCAAAGTGAGGGTGATGGATGCAGAACTTAAAAGGGAAATCAAAATTGCTATTCCCATTATCTTGACACACATAGAAGGAGATAGGGAACCATTGGCCTGATCTAATGTCCTACCTGTGAAGCATATAGGAGGACGGGAGGAAAACGGTTGATTTCAATCTCACAACTGTTGTTAGAAATTCTGCTCATGAAGCTAGTTCTGCAGTTGGTCAGCTAGTCAGTGAGTCAGTCAATCTAACACAAGGATGTTGTGAAAAATGTCTGAGACCAGATATCCCTCCACCTACACACGAACACAAATGCACACAAAAATACACATACAACGAGTGCAAGTGTTTGTTGTCCACGTATTGATTTGATTAGTTGTTTGTGTGTGTTCCTGCCTGTGCACTTTGGTGTATAGCCTGTAAGTTTGCATGTTGTGTTTCTGTGCCTGTGTGTGTTTGCGTAGCTGTTGACACGCGGTAGTGATTACATGTAAATTTCCAGGGCTTGAGTTCTGGAGTCGGCTGTTTGAAACACATGGTTTCTTTGTTCCTCTGTTGGCTACTGTAGAAGCTGAGAGGGTGGTATACACCCACACACACAAACACTGAGGCAGGGTGGTAACTTGCTACTGAGTCAACACTAATTAATGCCATATTGTATGTTTTCAAGCCAACTTTTTCCATTCTGGATTTTTCTTTCTCTTTTCTCCAGTGGCTTTGTACCATGTTGAAAATCAGCTTCTCATCAGATCAGATTTTGTCACTGATGCTTAGAAAAATAAAGAAAAAATGACACCAAACTAATATAACAGAAACAGTTAAGAGAGATTATATAAGATGAATTGATTGGTAGATTGTGATCTATAGTTGACTCCTCTTTCTTTTTTGAACTCACACACTGAAACACACACACACACAAAACTTGTGGAACAAAACCACCAGGCTTTGTGACTTGTTACTTACTTGTTCTGTCTGCAAACCTTATGTGGAGCAGTTTATTTTCAGACACAGGTTAAATAAAAGTGGAGGGCAGATTTGCTTCATCCCCACCAGCAAATCCACTGATCATTGTGATTCCATTGGGATTAATACAATTTTCTGCCATAATTTGCCATTTTTAAATAATGGTGTTAACAGATCTTTAAAAGAGAAAATTGGACTGTGTTTCTCGCTCACTTCTCCCTCTATTCCACTGTCTTTTTGTTTTGTCTTTAGCCCTAACTATTTCTTCATTGTTTCATCTCACATTTGATTATCTCTTTACCTTTGTAATTCTGTTTGTTTTTCTTACATCTTAATTAGTATCTGTTTGTTTGGTTGTATAGGTATATACCAATCTGTCCCATTTGTCAGTCATTGTCAATACTATTACAGTACTTGTCCTTGTTTATCTGGCATGTGTTTATGTGTGAGAGACAGAGAGACAGAAGGAGGGGTGGTTAACATTCAAATGGGCAGACGGCACTGAACCAATTAGTCTGACTCTGTCTTTCCTTCTTTGGCATTTCTCTTTCATTTCTTACTCTCCTCGTCTCTTGGCCCTTCTCTGTCTCTCTCCATCTCACCCTTTCTCTCGCCCCCACAGCGTGACATGAAGAGGCCTGCTTCTTCTTCCTTTCGTTATTTTGACAAAATGAGATCCACTGTTTGGGGAAAAAAACCCTATTCTCTCTAAAATGCACTTGGGAGACAAATGGTACTTTTGAAGAACTGTAGCACCTCTGAGTCCTTAGTTGACCAGGTGATAGCACTTGTGGGAAGTTTCCTCTATATTTAATAGATGCTGAGTGATGACCTTCATGTATTGATTTTTTTTTTTTCCTGAGTGGATGTGGACGTTTTTGAAATGAACTCTTCACTCCAAGGCTCACCTTTATTTTCTGGCAATCTCTCTTAATTCTGTCCTCTCTTCCTCTATTCTGCTGCAGTAAGCCTTGTAAAATGGAGAAGAATATTGTTTTCACTGCAGAGTTCCTTCTGGAGGTTCAAAACGTCTGCAGGGTTGCATACAGATGTTTTGAGGATGTGTGTTGACACCAACATGCATGCTCAGATGTCTGGTTTAGGAATAAAAATGTTTGTATGTTTGCACTCAGTGTTTAGTATAGATATGTGATCGTATTGCGTAGTTTATCACCAAAAACAAGTCGGCACGCTAAATAGTAAAAATAATATAATAATAAAATTTGACTTTCAACATGCAGTGAACACATACAGACACACAGCAACACACACACGCATTATTTCAAGTGTACATCCACCTTGTCAACTACTACCACATCTCTGACATTCAAATGGCTCCAGTCGGATGATTGACATGTGAGACAGCCAATTATAAAAGGCAGGGAAATCAACTAAACATGTAGCAGCGGGACGCTCGTGTTGGTTTATGAATAAAACATTCAAAAGCTGGCTTATGGTTTGATTTGGATTCTGTTTCACATTTGTTTGTTGCTGCATGTTGTTGGCTGACTGACAATATTGGGGAAAAGTGTCTGGTAATGGCGTGTGTGTGTGTGTGTGTGTGTGTTTACAGAAAATGCCAGACACTGACACATGGCAAAAATCAATGCTAAAATGTCACAATAAATCTACTTATAAAGTTGCTCTGAGGACTCCTGAGTTTTTTAGAATTTCTTGGCAGAACACGACTCTGTGGCAGTTTTTTTATTATGTTTTTCCTAAAATCACAAAACTATTTGAAGGTAATTGCAGTCAAATGATTAATTTGGGAAAATTGTGGCTTCTGTATTTTTTCGTAATTTATCAGGTGATTGTGAAACATTAGATTTCCTGCAACACACTGTGTAGGGATTTTACACATTTAACACCGCTGGAGGGATTGTTACTTTGGTTAATAATGGAGCTCTGAAGATATGATGTATCTGGGGAAGTCCAGCCAAGATCACTGGTTAACTGAGAGCTGAAGCAAGGGAAAGAATGTGATGCAGGAATGTGAGGCGGCCTGAGAGCGCTGAGCCACAAACCACAGGGTGACCAAGGAGACGGTTCTCTCTCCCTCTCTCCTCCCTCCCCCATTCTATCTTTGTTTCTCTCTCCCACGACCCTCTCGGCTTCCCAGGCTACTGAAAGATGGAACCCAGGACACACACCAGTGCTCAGATGGCAGCACTTAGTTGGGATGGTTGCCCATTTGAAAGTGTAACTCCACCCTAAAGGCAGATCCAGAGTCGAATGCCCACAAAGAATGGACTTTAAACAATTTTATGAAAAGGTTTTGCCCTCAGGGTGCTTTTAAAAAGGACAAACACTGCTGTCTGAGACCCACATAATCCATGGTCAACCTTTACAAGAGACAAAGACTCAGGCGCAGGCAGGCTTGAACGCACGCTCTTACATATATGCTAGGACACAATCTTGCTTAATTTGGGGCAACAGACGGCCTAAGGCAAAAAAATAAATCAATTGCAAAATCACTATTTCATCTACAATTCTGAGAAAGAGGCATTTTTCTTTCCATTTTTCAATGGAAAGTTGCTAATACAACTTTTTCTTCACAGGTACGTAGCTACCTAAGTAGCTAATGCAGTATTTGTGTGTGTGTCCATGCATGAATGTGTGTGAGCATTTTCTTTTTGCCACAGCACACCCCAGGCTGTTGCTGCAAAAGAAAAATCATTATATAAAACTTTTTTCCATTAATTTCACATATTCCCTAATCGCATGTAACAAATCACCTAGAGGGATGGGGATGGATGGATAGATGGAGGGAGGCCAACTGTCGTCATTTAAACTCAGCAATACTTTCCTAAATGCTGTTTGAGAGTAATAAAGCAAACAGTTTGTATTAAAAAAATATAAATACAACAAAAACCTTTTGAGAGAGATGATAATAAATATTGTTTTCTGTAATACTGGTGCTATAGCCATACCATACTTTTTGTTGTTGTTTTGTTGATTGGTTTGAAATTTCAGGGTTTGTTAATTGGTTTTGCAACATCATTTATGTTTGAGAAACTTGTCAATAAGATGAAAGATGCATGTAAACACAAACTGTAGCACAACAATGGCTCCAGTATTTTGGCAGTCATTTGGCTCATTTATAATCATACCGCCACACTAAAGGAAACAAAAACACATCTCACATCTCCCCTGTCTCTTCCCCTCACCTTTTCTCTCTTTTTTAATATAATTATTTATATAATAATTTCCTAGTCTGCCTGTCTCTGTGCCTGTCTCTGTTACTCCCTCTCTCTCTCTGTTGCTTCCTGGCCTGACTCTGCCTTTTGGCTGTGTTTCCAGGGGATTCTGTCTTTTTGACTTTGCTGTAGTCTAAACTGTGACTTTCTAATGCAGCCAGAGAGATAAAGACAATGAGTGGGTTGCTTATCTGTATTTTATTAGTCTCTTTATTAATTCTGTCTCTTGTGACACAGGCAATGCGGCAAATATGATTGTATTCCCTAACATTTCTCACTGTATTTCCTTGGCTTTCTATTTCCTTGGTATTGTGGACTTTTATGAAACAGCCGGGTGTTCAGTTTGCAACATGCTGCAAAGATCACCATGTTCTCACATTGTAGAAGCTGGAAACAGACATGTTTGTTATTTTGAGTTGATATCACTCAATCAACTCATAATTTCAGCCCTAAGACTTATTTTAAACCTTAATATTTAGGTATGGAAGCCCTACAAACACACAGATATAGAGATAGGGCTGTCATTTGTCATCACAGTGTATCTTTGTGATAAATTGACAGCTGTATATTGTACAGATTATTTTCTCTGGAGCACTTTGAATACTGTCACTTTCAGTAAGTCAACATGAAATCCACTGTGTGTGTGCACATCTATGGGTCAACATTTTGGTCTGTGTGCACACGTATGCCTTAATTAAGTACGTGGAAGATCATTGTGTGTGTGTGTGTGTATGTGTGTGTGCTATCCTCCCACACGCCCTCATGCTTGCTCTGGTAGCTGTGTGTAGTATGTGTTTGTTGGTGGTGGTGGCGGTGGTGGGGGGACTGCAACACTACAAATGTCTGATTTTATTCATGCCTTAGTGTCCGTGCCCTGAGCACTCGTTTTATGGTCTGACCTCGTAAATGTCTCTCCAGTGGACACTTAAAAATTTGGAAAGAGAGAAGGGAGGGAAAAAGAGGTCAAGAAAAGAAGAAGAGGGTGAAAAAGAGGGGAGTAAAAAAAGAGTTAATGATGAGGGGGGAAATGGGGAGTACAAGAATAAAATAACATTTGAGGAACTTTAAAAAAGTAGTTAAGAGTTTGAGAGAACGAGAATCCATTGCACCATTCCTGATGAATGGTCGCTTTTGTTCCTGCTGCAGAATTTATTATACACACATATATGTGTATTTACAATATAGAATATATCTACTCTGCATACTCTGAAATTACTTTTCAGGCTGTGAGGTATATAGGGGGCTACTTAAGCAGTGTGCTTTCTGGGCCCTTTACTGCAAAGGTATGGTGCACACTCTGTCTTTGTGTGCGTGTGTTTGTGAGGGAAATTACACATTTTCGGCCACATAAATTAAACGAGGCTCAGACAGAGAAACGAATGGATGTCTTCCCTTCGGATTTCCCCTATGGAGCTAAGCTTTCAACACGTTCTCTCTCTTGCTATCCCTCACACACTCTCAAAAACATGTACATGCACACACCACAGTCAGAATCTATGGCTGGGCACCTTTTATTTTTGTTCTCTGTTTGTAAAATATCTCAGACATGCATACCTCTTCCTGGTTCTCACAGGCCAGCCACTCAGGGGACAGATAACAATCTGTCTACCAATCAGCACTAACAATTCCCAACCAATCACAGAGTTTGTCAGGTTACTAAATATTGTTGACTTAATTTTTTATCTCCCCCTGGCTATGGGGTGTCCTATGGAACAACAGAGATTTGGAAAACGCTTGACATTTTCTCACATATATTGGTTACTTAATCTCTCTTCTTCACTTCCTTTCTCCCTCCCTTCCTTCTCTCTCTGTCACACACACACACACACACACACACACACACACACACACACACACACACACACACACACACACACACACACACACACACACAGCCATTTAAAAATGGGGACAAGCACACACATGGGGATTTGGAAAGTGGTTTTGGACATTTGCTCTCCTTCTAAGCACTTAAAAGGGATTTCAGCAGGAGAAAATGGAGGAGAAAAGAAATGGAGAGGGATGAAGGAAAGAGGGAGCCAGGGAGAGAAGGAGGGGAGTGTAGCTAAATAGGATAATAGAAGAGTTGTTCCTTCCTTAGAGCTGTTTTAATACCACCTAGCTTCAGTGTGTTCTCTATATAATTTGTATGAATGGTATAATTTTGGCTTTGCTTCCACGTTTCTTCCTGTTTTTGTAAGGCCTGCTCTTTCTTAAACTGCTCTAACTTAGATGAGTTATTAAGATGAGTGCAAATGTGGCATTTCTGTAAAACACTTATAGTTCCTAGTCTTTGAATCTAGTTGGGCTTAATGATATGCTTTTTTTAAACAGTTTTTTTCTAAGCATTGGTGATAACATGCTTGCAGTGATGGACACCGCTGGCTAAGCACAGAGGCGCATGCCAGTAAATGAGTTTGTCTTAAAGCTATTTCCCCCCTTGGTTTCTTCCCTTGCATACTTCGTTGTGAGCCACTTCAAATATTATTGCTCTACACTTAAAAGGAAATCATGAAAAAATAATATGGAGTGAGTGAAGGGAGGGGAGAGTTAAGTGTGAGTTCATGAAGTGTGGGCTCAGTTAAGTGTGGGTAAGCTTGTTCAATCAATTTAATTTCTTTATTTCATTAGAGAAAGAAGTGCATGACAAAAATAAATGTGCTCTACTTATTGACAACCAAATTCTGTCACATCTAAACAGATTTATTTCAGAATCAATTTAAGTTCTTAAATATCTGTAAATCTGTACAAAAGTCCAGTGAATTAATTAATTCGTCAATTTCCAAGTCAGTGTGCCTGCACATGGGCATGTACACACACACACACACACACACACACACACACACACACACACACACACACACACACACACACACACATACAAAACTAGTCTCCTTTTGTGTTGTCTTATACACATTCACACCACCTGCTCTACCACCCATTGCGCCACCAGTATTACAGTTTACAAGCAGGGCAGAGACACAGAGGTGGGAAGAGATTGGGGGAGAGGTACAGAGAGCCAAAGTGCTGCCTGTGCTCACCTCCATACTGACTGAACAAAACTGATTGTTTGAGGGGAAAGTAAAAGAGAGGCGAATAAAGCTAAAATTCCAAATTCTCTATTATTTTCTTTTCAATATATTTTAAAGACGTATAGTATATAGATGTTTGTCTATATTAAGGTGATGCTAGCATGGGTAATTTCATCCTGAATACAATATGGCAATGCTCAGAGTATCTGAGCACCAGATGTCTAAACGGATGGTCGCCTGTATGGTAATGCTAAACAAAATGTACTGCACAGATGACTGACTGTATTTTTCCTAACATATAGGAAAGTGAGAAAAGAAATAAAATTCAAGTCCCTCTTATTGAATATGAAAAGTAAACCGAAATGCATTATCCTCTATTTTGTGTGTGTTTTTTTATTATAAAAGGACATGAGTTTCACTCCCTGTTTTATTTATTCATTCATTCATTATCTATACCCTTTTTATCCTGTAGAGGGTCACGGGGGGTACACCCTGGACAGGCCGCAAGTCCATCACAGGGCTAACCCAGAGACAGACAACCACTCACACTCTCATTCACCCCTACGGCCAATTTAGAATCACCAATCAACCTAAGGCATGTATTTAGACTGTGGGAGGAAGCCGGAGCACCTGGAGAAAACCCACGCAGGCTCAGGGAGAACATGCAAACTCCACCCCGCCGACCAGCAGGCTCAAACCCAGAACCTTCTTGCTGTGAGGCCACAGTGCTTACCACTGAACCACCGTGCCGCCCTGCATCTAATCAAAACTTTACAAATCATTCTTCCATGAACTATACAAAAATGATAGGATGCCTCAAAGGGTAATCAGTCAGACGTATAATAGACGTTAACAGAAAACACAGCTATAACATCTATATAGAAAGGCAGAGGAAAAACAGCGAGTGGCAAATACATACTGCTAACACAAACATCCCTATTATTCTACTGCATGTACTCAGTATCGCATGGAAACGTTAAATTCCCGAGAACCTAACCTGTCAGCATTTGAACAAGAACCTGCACGATTTTTATCATTTCTGCTCGTGCATTTTTTACATTTTCTAAAGTACTTTCATTGGTACGGTCATGCAATATTTATCTGCTCGAGGGACACATTTGTCGCTTACAATAAAGGAAAGAATGGAAGTTTGGAGCTATGTGATGTCTGCGGGACACAAAATGATATGTTGAGTGCAATATGTGTATTTTTCACTACATTCCCATAAGCATCTAAATCGCTTCCACGTAGACATAACTCAGCGCCGGCCTATTTCCCCACTCTATCAGTTTTATTGACAATGACTGCATGCCTTAAATACGACGTATACATTTGTCACATGGATCCCATTACAGGTCGAAATGATAACCAGCGCAATAGACCAAACTATGGTGGGAATGCACAGAAGGCTATAAAACTGAAGGGGAAAACACACACACGCACACACCTCTCACACAAACACATACATATAAACACAAAATCATAGCCATAGACACATATCAGAATTGACAGGTAATGGTTTCTTGCATTTAGTGACCTAGAAATGCATTATGACCTCAGTAAACCTTCTACTACTGTCTCCAAGTGATGCCAAAACAACACACACACACACACACACACACACACAAACACACACACACATGCATACATCCATGAAACCCTGTGTCATGGTAGCCCCTTGAAAGCCCATTCATTGCCAATGTTACTGCCCTTTCCATAAAACCTCTGTTAAATGTGAACATGGGGGAGTGCCCTTAACACATACACACACACACACACACACACACACACACACACACACACACACACACAAACACACACACACACACACGCGCAAAGCAGGCTTTATAATGTCTTCATGGTGGAAGAAAAACCAAATTAGTTTCTTTTTTCTGAGTATGAAATTAAGTCACTTTGTCATTTTGCAGCCTGTCCTCAGGCCAAACAGTAAATTGATATTCAGGATAAAAAGTACAAATGTGTGGATTGGAATTGTGGTAATAACAATGTCTTATAAGGCTGTTTAGCTTATTTGGAGATTTTTTTCCATTGTTAAATTAAAACCTCACTGGGTGTTTGTTGTTTTATACTTGAATTAAGCGTGTGCCTGTCTCTTTATGAGCTGAACAATTTAAAGTTTTATACACCTACTTGGAATGTGGGGAATTAAAAGTGAATGTGCAGTTAACAAAGAGAGAAGAATGGGTTTCTTGTCACTTTCTTTTCTAGCACAGTGATGATGTACAGTATGCAGAAAATATGAATTTCTGACATGTGCATTTCTAGGCTTTGTCTTGGGATTGATTAATTAATGTCACCTCCAAACTTACCCCAGCATAATCAGAGACTGTGTAAGAGTTTAGGTTGTTTCTCAGATTTACACAATGCTTCTTGCCTGTCAGTCTAGTAGCAAAAACGCCCCAGAAATACTGGGAAAACAAACACAAATATGTAGCAATCTAACTGCTTTTAGCTGAATTTTGAATATTTCTGATAATAAATAAGTAAAAACTGTGTCACAAGTAACATAACAATTTAAATTAGGCCAGAGTCACTTTGCCAAATATCCATGTTAGCCAGACTATCCACAATATGCACCTGCAAGAGTAAGACAAATAGAAGGTTACTTGCAGCAATCTCAAAACAGGCATACGGTATAATATTGTTTTACCGAAGGCCAGTTTTGTGCTGTTGCCATGGGTACACTGTTAGAGCTGTACTTTAATGTAAAGTGTGTTGGATAAGATTATGGTTAAGATTAGAGAACATTTACATGTGTGGTGGTAAGGTGCTAAGGATGATTTTTAAATCAATAAAACTTGTTGAACGGCATAAATTGATCATGCCCATGTGTGTTTGTGCTTACGCTTAAATGTTGCTCTCAAAACTGCTGACTCTGTACTTGTGAAAAACCACAGACGGCTGCAGAGGGGGAGCGGAAGCCTTTGATAACACACACACACACACACACACACACACACACACACAAACACACACAGCTTTGATCACTTCTAAATGTCTGCATTAAAAGAGAAATATATACATATATTAATCCGCTGCCCTTATTCCTTCTCTGTAGGTGAAATGTCTGTCTGCTTTTTGCAAGTCCTGTGATGTTACTGAAAAATGTGAAACTATGTGTGTGTGTACCAACACAATGATCAATTAATAAAATAACCACCTATCTGCTTCATATATTTTGTTTATTACTGATATGCTGTCTGACTTCGTTGGACATTGTCCATCTGCTTTCAAGAAAAATGAGAAAAGCCATCTGCTTTCAAGAAAAATGAGAAAAGCTCATTGTAAAATAGTGGCAGGCCTCTGATTTGGTTTACTGTTCTGTCTAGCCACATGGACATTCAAGATGGTGTTGGTGAGTCAGCTTACTTGTTGCATCTAAATTCCCAACATGGTCTCTTTAGAAAACTGGATGAGATGCCTTGCGACAAGAAGTGGTTGAATTACTATGCTGACACACAACCCTGATGCATTCAAAAGAAAGTGTGTTTTTGTTCTGGTAAAAAACTTTTCTCATCCCAGAGAAATTCTCATACCATACTACCACAGGGCGAGAGCACTCTGTGGGCACTGGCATACCAGAGATAGTCCCTCTCTAACAACGGAGACGCGACTTGCAAATTCAATTCATTTACTTTGTTTGCTTTTGTGTGTTCTTGTATATATCACACTTCTGATGTGCTGTCTTTAAATGTCCTCATGTCTATTTTTTTTCTTAACTTTTTTATGAATGAATGAGGAAAACCATGCAAAAATTCCACAGCACAAGTGTCTTAAATCCTAATTATTAGTTAATTCACAGAATTATAGAGTGTCGTACAAAGAACCCCAAAACAGAAGAAAAAACGGATTGAATGAAAGCTTTTGTTATTGACTTTTATCCCACTTCTTAACTCTTGTGCCTTTTCCCTCAAAACCTCTTGTCAAATTGCAAATGCCATCTAGCTGTGTGCAATGATGCATTCAACCATTTTGACGCCGGACTATAAAATCTGCCAGCTGTAATTGCCTAAAACATTTTATTTCTCCTCTATCTCTCAGGCCTTCAGTTAATGCGTCTTGGATCTGATAGTGTTTCCACCTTGTTTCTTTGCCTTTGTAGGATGGGTGTTTGTTTTTAATGGGTATGAAGGGTCTTGACTATAATTTAATTGGATTGCACTGTTTTGTGGTCATCATTCCCTGCTCTGGGAGAAAAGGATCCCTGAATGAGCAGAAATGCATTATCAACTTGTGAGCACAACACACACATCCAATGGAGGCACAACACTGAAATATACATGTACACATAAACACATGGAAACGAAATAATCGGCTGTCACCCATGCAGCTTGTGTTGAGCTCTGTCTCCTCTGCAGCTTTTTGCTTCACTGCTTTGCTGACTCCACATCACTTTTTTGGACATTTCAATATTTTTGCACTCAGTAAGTGTTTTGTGATCTCTCTCTCTCTCTCTTTGTTGCTCTACCTTTCAGTCACCCTCATTGTCTCATGTTCTTTTGTCCTCTTTGATTTCTTTTAGTCTCTCTAATCCTGTCCGTCCAGAAAACTTTACCTTTATTTCCCCACACCTTCTCACCTTCTGTAGAGTAATTGGCTGAAAAGTGAATTGCACAGCTTTCTGATTTTCTTTTCTGTTATCCATTTATTTTATACTATAAACAATTACAGACATTGGCATTCCTGGCATAACTCCAGTGGAAAAAGTTTTTATTTGGTGTTGTTCCTCCATACTGTGTCTCGCCAGCTCATTTTGTTTCTAGAATTCTTTGCTTTGCTTGTTTTGTCCCCTTTGTGTGCTTTTTATTTGTGTCTTGTAATTTAGTTATAAGTTATTTACAAGTGTTTTATTTCCTGCTGTCATCTACAGTGAGTCTTTTCTCTGATTATGATCACGGTAGTCTATTAGTAGCATCAGCCATTTGGGCATAAGTATGGCTTATATGCAGAATATGAATTACTGCGTTGCAGTGCTTATACAATACTTTAAGTAAACAGCTCAGTTTGTAGAGCTTCATTTTTTATGCTTTTATGTGATACACACACACAAACACACACTTACCCCTGCAGACTGAAGACCGCCAAAGCAGCTGGCCAAACTGATGGTGCAATTCATCAGACACACACACACACACACACACACACACACACACACACACACATACACACACAAAGAGAGTTTAGAGAGGAAGGGATTAAAATAGAAAAAGGTTAACAGATCAACACAGAGCCAAATTATGGTGCAAGAATTTTGGATGAAATAAAACCATTGTAAAAGTGAATGATGAAGCAGCTCAGCAGAGCTCCCACCTCATCAAACTTTCCCTCCAGCAATTCTTTCCACACAGGCATTAAAGTAAGAGACACACAGGCTTTAATGCTGTATCTTGATGTTTGTGTCTTTTGTTTCTTCATGATTTGAATCACTATTTGTATCCTTTTATTCTCCATTACACAGCTGATTACAGATGTCTTTGTTAAAGGTGCTTTTACTGTAACTACACTTGAGTCCCCTGACAGTGTAGCTGTGTGTGGCAGACTTACTCTGGATAGAAGACAGGAAGGCTAATTCTGGTTTAATGAGGATTTTGACTGGTCATGAACCCAATTAAGGCGCCTTGTTCGATTTTAGAAGACTCCAGTGAGGATCCTGATTCAGAGTTTTTTCTTTTGGTAGAATCCACTGATCTTGAAAATGTCCCTGTGACTCAAACGTTGATTAGATTAAAGTTTAATAAACTCTAATCTTTGGGATGTGCATGCCCCCTAATTGGCTGGTTTGAATTCTGAAGAGTGCAGTGTGCGTCATATCAGACAACGTCAGCTGACATGGCTGCTGAATCATCATTTGGGTGACAATTTCACACCTTCCCAAAACATTTTTTTATATATTCCTGAGAACTCACACGTTCCAGTCAGAAGTGAGTTGAATTTGGCTGAGAGGAACTGTGTCTACCACACTGCTAAATCATTTGAAATAGTCAGACAGAGTATGCAAATTCTTTTGTAGCTCAGAATTAGGCTGTCCAGACTCAGTTCACTCGTACCGGGGAATGTGTTGGGTTCTTGATTGAGCACAGACCTCCACAGTGTGGAAAATCTGCACATCCTCCACTCCTGGCCGTTCTAAATTAAATTTATTGTGTAGAATTTTCATTTCTCAATGTGACTGAAAAATTAACTTAGGCTATTACTGCATTCACCACCTCTAAATGAATTAACTTCGGCCTGTCCATATTTGATAATGACTGAAAGTTATTTTTTTATTTTTTATACATTACTTATTTTTCTTTGTTATTGTGGTGGAAATGTTTCTTATTTCCCTTGGAGAAGTGAGCAAGATTATTCAACAAATCGTTGTCTTTTGATATTTTAATTAAGCAAATAATAAAGCAAATAATAATAAAAATGAAAAGGAAGAAAAGACAGTGAAAACTAAGTGGAGGTACACAAATTCCTTTACACTAAGCAGGCCTTATTCACTGAAAGAAATGCACCAAGTCAAACCCTATTTCAGCTGAAAGGACAGAGATCATGCACCATGAGCATATGAAGCATCTGACTCCGCAGGGCAGATGTAGTTACATACTTATATCTTTATAAACACGTAACAGCAAAGGAAAAGGTATCAAGTCAACTCCCTTCCTTAGTTTGTCGGTCTAGCTGAGTGTTCTCACCCTGGGATAAGAACACAGGTCAGACTGTTCTCTTAGTTTCCAAAACAAGTTGTCTCCAGCTTCTAATCAACCAGATGCTGTGTCTTACGACAGAGTTGAAACAAATACAAATTATCAGATATTCGCATACAGTTATTATATGAAAGCATATTAAATCATAAGAAGAAATTTCGCCATTACAGTTATCTCCCACATGTCCGGTTGGTGTTGCCACAGGTACAGAAAGCTTTATCAAACCTTTAGATAGAGGAGAGAGGCTTGTTTTATCACTTAATATAATGAAGCTTGTAATGGTTTTCTATGGCTGTTATTTGTATGTTTTCTTGCAGACTTGTAATAGAAGGTCTGCAAAAGTCTGTAAAACTGAAACAAAAAAACAATTAATTGACTGAAATTGATCATGGCTCAATAGTTTGTCATTTTTCAAACAAAAATGCCAAACATTCCCATGTTAGAGCTTTTCCATTGCAAGGATTTGCTGCTTTATTTTGTCAAACTGAATATCGTTGAGATTTAGATTGTTTGTCAAACCACCCAGTTGCCCAAACTTTCCTTTCTCGACAGCTTTTTGCTTCACAAGTACATTTTGGTTGGCAACATCCAAATTGAATGGATTTTTATATTATACAATGAATAAAATGTGACAGCCAGTACACAGTTAGTGGCTATGGTTACTGATAGAATAGTTAAAAGTATGCAATGCAATGCCTGGCCTGACATTGGTTGCTCTTCAAGAATTCAGCAAAGCATGCCAGTATCAACAGATGTAATACCACACTGAAATATCTTAGCAGTCCTTTGCCATACTTTCACTTCTTCAGTTTAATCTCCAGTTTCAGGGTTTGCTACTACATGACTGAGGCACTTGTGCAACAATAGGAGGGAAGGAGAAATAGAAACTAAATGAGACATACTAAATGTGAACACGCTCATGGGAATACAGATACAGACTGAGCGATACAGCAGGAGACAGTGTACAGCAGAACAAATGAACCAGAGAGCGAATAATAGAACAAGAGGACAAGCAAAGCAAAGAGAGGAGTGTTGTGTTGAGTTTGTGTAAAAAAACTAAAATCCTGCCTTGCCACCTGAAAATGCAACAGATCTGTTCTCATCCCAGTTTTTGTTTTTACAGCAGATCAAATGATTTTCTTTTTTAGCTTGAATCCAACAATAGACTCGTTGTCACTTTATTTCTTACTAAGATTTACATCACCCGTAAGATCTTCACAGACGCAGACACATTCAGAGTGATTTGTTACTGGTCGCTGGTAGTTGTGTGCTTTCCCTATTGTTGTTTGTTGATTTTGATAGATATTTGCAAAATAAAAAGAATTGTCAGTTCAAAACCATCTGCAAATTTGAAGTTTGTAATGGTTTAACATTGGTTGATGGATTACTCGTTTTCCTCCACAATGAAAAACTTACAACATTGGTGTTATGAAATTATTTTCAAACCCAATTCTCTTAAATGTTTAGCTCATAGCTTCTGGAAAAGTCCACATTTTGGAGAGCCTTTCCACCCAACAATTGTGAAATAATTTATTAGTGAAATGATAAAGCAGTTCAGTTTTTATATTCCTCACATCATCTTGAGCATTGCTAGGCGACATTACACTGTTAGCCAGGCACAGCTGAATAAACAATGGGAAATAATTAATGCACTGATTAAAGGCTATAATAAAAAGAATTCTTCAAAACAATGACTTGAAAAGAAATGAACCCCTCAAGTTTTATTGTCTTATTGATTTTTGATAATATTGACTTTCTTTTTTCTCGTCTTTTACCTTTCTATCTCCTCCTCTCCTCTCCTCTCTTCCCCTCCCTCTTATTCCCGTTCTCCTGACAGCGAAGAAATAATTCTTAGTAAATTACTGTCTGTCTTTTCTTTTGTCTAGTGGTTTGAGGCTTCCGCGAATTCTCCCAGAGACAAACATCAAAGATCTTCCAAACCACTTTACAATTAGACTAGAGAGGAGAAGCTTAAAATGGAAGAGCCATGATTCCACTTTGAAGACAGTGTTCAATGAAAAATGTAGGCAGAGAAGCTGAAAGTTGTTTAGAGAGTCTGAAAGTTGTGGCATTTTTCTTTTGAGGCAGAAAGAAGTTAATTATATATTATGCCTGATTACCTGAATATTTAATTTAGATGGGAATGGGATAGCCTGATTGGTCTGTTTTTCACCCTCTGTTGAGGTACAAGCTTTCTATCTGGGTGCTCTAGTTTCAAACTTTCAAAGACATTCGGGTGTTTAAGGTTGTCGAAATTCCCTGAGGGCTGAAAGGTTAGCTGGCGGGAAGACAGGTCAGAGGGTAGAGTCCAAAACAGACAACGAAATTACTCAAGTCACACAAGGGGAAAAAGAAGAGAGCAGTCACACCTGTACACCGTAAGAAAGTTAGAATAATTGTAGATTGATATAAAGTATAATCAAACAAACAAACAATTCAAAAAGACAGGCTTGAAGGTGCACATACTGAACAATATGTCTTCCACCTGTGATATTCTTAAATTCGAATGTCTGTAGAAAATTGAATAACAATTCATTTGATAGTTGTTGAGATATTTCAGTCCAGACCAAAGTGGAGAACAAGCCACTAGACAGACTTTGTCATTTATAGAGCCGTGCTGCTAGTATGGATACAAGCTATATATTTCTAGGTATATGCATATTTCTAATGTATCCACCTACAGACATTAAAATAAGCAGCTACACAAAATATTTCACTGAACTGAGACAGAGGTGAGTGTCACATTTGATAAACTATCTAGTGTGTTTCACTATTGGCAGTTAAACATTGATTAGTCATTAGCAGAGGACAACGCTAGTTCCTCCTCTGCCTCATATTCTGCTGAGAGAGAACGATAGAGACAGCGAGATGGTCCCCTAGAAAATGTTAAGATATGAAAAGGACACAAGGAAGAGAGATGCGTATGACTTCGCAGAAAAACAAATCCTGCCAGATTGTCAGAAAAAAAAGGCAGGCAGACAGATAACACAATCATACACTTAGACCAAAGTTATAGTGAATTCTTATGTACACATTGGTATGTCATCCTTCCATCCATGCCTGTCTGCTACAAATCAATACTTCATGGCAGATGAAAATGTTGGACATGTTGTTACCAGCTATAAACTGTGAAATGAAGAGGTGGGTAGAAAAGAGAAAGGCAATTCACATGTTAGGAGAAATAGAAAGAAAAGGTACGGACAGACAGATGAAACTGTAAGTGAGTAGACAGAGAGTGGACACACTTGTACAATGCAATCTGTGACGACAAACACACAAACTACGGCCTTAGAAGGATACAGTTGTTAACAGAACAGCCTAAGCTTCACAAAGGTCATATCTGTTGCAGGTCTGTTGTATTGAATTACATTGGACTGCACAGGTGTTGACGATATTGTGTTTAGAAGCAAAGCTGCCATCCATTTCCCCCAGGGGAAGACATTTCCCACAGGTCATTTTCTGATTAGTAAGCAGATAGTGGTGTCTGCGTGAGAGATGCAAATAAAACATATTGGAACTTGAACTTGAGAGAGAGGAAGAGAGGTGGAGAGAGTTCAATATCTGTTAAACCAGCAGTTACCTTTGTGTTGGGGCTCCTTTTGTAGTTCTACTTCAGACATTCTTCAAGCGTTTCTTTCTTTCAGCACACATGTAAATATGTTATTAAGTGCTAACAACCAGACAACTTCTTCATCTTTCAACAACCCCATACCAGATTGTGTAACATTTGCCTTATGTGAGTGTACTACACAAAGCACCGCATTAGATGTATTACATTATTAATTACAGCTGTACAGCTTATCCATTCGTCACAGCCAAAGCTGTAACTAACCCGGCAGATAAACTGCAGAGATAAGCAGTGTCATGGGCATGCTGGTGCCCGCTCACACTTAATGATAGCTGCCTTGTTGATTGCTCTGAAGCCAATTACTGTGCTAGGTAATTGGGGTTGATTGCTTTGAGGCCAATTATGTCCGCTTGGTGCATGAGGTGCCATTATTTTGTGTGGTTGAATACAGTGTGGTCTTAAATGATAACATCATGAAGACATTTTACTTCCAATTTGAGTATGTTTTACTGTGACCCCTCCCCCCTTTTTATTTTTACTTGAACTAAAAGTTTTCTTGGGTTCTTTGTATGCTGACTTGTGTTGCAGTTACCCAATGAAAGCCCAATTAGAGTACTGTGGTTACAGCTATCACAGTGGTTGTATGAATGTGCTCGTTATCTTGTGTGGTCATACAGTAGGTGTCATTACCATCCATTTTAGCTGAGCTGGAGAATTGACAGTTGTTTGCAGACTTGGGGCTGGGTGGCTGAACACTGAGGTTCTGTTCACAGCTTGCATGGAAATGAGTTGTAGCTGAACGAAGTACTTTTGAACTTCAAACTGTCTGAATCCCTCTTAGAGCTGGGCCTACTGCCTTAAAATTTGGCCAGAACTAGGTTTGATGTCGGGATGTGTTTATTTTACAAAAACAAATAAACAAAAAATCTCTTTGCCAAAGCCAGAGCTGCTTTCTGAAACCTGATGAAGGGACACACTTTCACTTCTGTTAATACAGCCTTCAGTATTTGCAGTTTTATTACTGCTATGTAGTGCTAAATGGTTATGTGTGTAATTGAGCAACAACTACTGTTAGTTGGACTTTATTTTAGAGGATACAATGGAGGTTCGGCAATTGCAGAGTTGGTCATTTTAAGTCACCTGAACTCAAAATATTTAGTTAGTTATATCTGCCATGTTATCAGCCCTTTTGTAATCACATTTTTAAACACTTAAAAACAGACTAGAAAAGTAAAATTACTCATTGCATTTTTCCGTGGTTAGTTTTTTAGCTCCTCAGCAGTTTTCCTGATGCAATGACAAAAAACTATTAATATCAATTAATATTAATATTCAATTCAATTTCATTTATATAGCACCAAATCATAACAAAGTTATCTCAGGGCACTTTTTCATATAGAGCAGATTGAGACCAACTCCTATATAATGAGATATAAAAGGCCACATTTGATAACGAGATGTCTCTGAGTAATGCTCACAACATTTTATATCACATGCTTACTCTTACATTGTTGACTTCCTTAGCCTGATAATGAAAAGTGTGGTCTTACAGTAATTATATGTAACTTCTGTGGTCACCATCACAGAAAGTGCAGTGATTGCATGTGGTTGCCCTCTAAGTCAGTGTGTGGGCTTTCTTTCAGGTGTCATTATTTTCAGCGGCTGCACAATAAACATCTATTCTGATGGAGAAGGCTCATACTGTGTTAGTTATAAAGAAAAATAAATCATTTTGGGTTTTATCAGAGTGATGGAAAATGGTAGATGGTAGTTTTCTAGTTTTTTTGACACATAACATATTTAATAATTAACATTGAAATATGTATATTTTGTCGGCCAAGAAAAGAGAGTTCAATGAATTTCTGGAGAAAAAAGAGACACCTAGTTAAGTTGTTTGTTCAGGAGGAAAATGCTCTGAAGTGAGGAAACATTCATGAAAGTTCTGTGAGGGAGCTTGAAAGACTTTTGACCATAGTTAATGTCTTGATGTGCTCACAAAAGCAAGATGATATATTGGCAGCACATGTACTTAGCGAGTGTTTGTAGGTAATTCAAAGATAAAGAAACCAAAACCAGATTGTTTGGCATTTAGTCAGAAACTTTTCCACTTAGTGATTTTACTTTTTTGTTGATAATATAGTCCTAGAAACCTAAAAGCTTGGACTAAGTGGACACGTTTCTAGGTGCCTGTTCAGTGGTTTTCCCCACTGAGATTGTAGGGGATGAAGCAAACATCAGAGGGAGAGATTTGTGCAGAGGTGGAAATAGATGACACTAGACTGAGTAAGGAGCAAGAGGGATGAGAAAGAAAGACACAAATAGCACTGCTAAAGGACTCTCAGAGAGGCTTCCCACAGGGACGAGGCTGATGTAATATTTAAAGGTACAAGGGGCTGTGGTGTCACCTCCACTAGCTTTTAGACCTCTCTGAATAGCAGTCAAACACTGGCAACTCCCCTGTTGCAAAATGGCTGCACACAAGTGATGTGACATCAAGCAAAAGCAAAGCATCGGTTATGGACTATTTATGCGAATATGCAGCCTCTTAGCTAACTCAGTGTTAGTGCAGCTCCACAGCAGCGCAACCAACTGTTCAGCAACTTCTGTCTTTCTCAGCACAATTTCAACTTCCAGAACTCACACACTACATCGCTGCAAAATAGTCAGTTCAACACAACAAAAATTGTTTTTGAGTGAGTTCTGCATACTTCATACTCCATTGTACCGATAGTTTGAATTAAAAGCTGTTCATATCAGATTATGTCAATGAATGCAAAGTTTACTCCATTATGTTCGTGTATGGACCTGTATCCATTTAGCACCACTGTATATTTTGGGCTTAATGCCAGTTGTTGCAGCTCTGGCTGTTCATGACACAGAAAACCCATTTAAAGTATAGCTGCAGTGACATTATGGATAAAACATTTTTCTTCATAGCTTTAGCTTTTGCCATTTTTAACTTTAACCTTGTCCATAGAAGCACTAACAGCATGCTCAGCACACAACTGTGTCAGGTGTCAGATCTGTTTCATTGTTAATGAGAGAAAGAAGCCAGCGCTATGGAGAGGTTGACTGCAGATGGTCTATTAAAGATCTCCCCACCTCTTGACTCAGGGGAAAAGCATCTAATGTGAAAAATATTTGGTATATTTCAGTTTCTGCTTTGAATGTTGCTGGATGAATCCCAAAAATGTCTTCTTCTCGAATTGAAGTTTCAAACGCATGCCTGCATTGACAAAGGCTATGAAATTGTCTCAAGTCCATGACTTCTCATTCAAACTTGAAACTTCATCCACCTCTAAATTACTTCAAACCATTAAGTTAATTGTGTTAAGACCCTAAAATCCAGGTGAGGCAGTGCCTACTGTGTGACGTGCACTCCAGTGCAATAAGACATTTTGAATTATTGATATGGCAGTTGAAATAGAGTATGACAAACACACACACACACACATATTCCAAGACAGATTACATTAACTTTCAAGCCCCTGGCCCATGGGACCTTTCAGCGCCTTCCTCTAATGTCTAGAAAGTTCAGTGTGTGTGTGCGTGTGTGTGTCCTGAGCGTGACAACAGGCCCTTTCATAAAGGTCTTGGCCCTTCATCTACCTTGGGGCTTAGACTGCATGCTGGCTGCCCCTGGAAAGACCTACATCTCTGTGTCTCTTTTCCTTTTTTCCGTTTTTTCCCCTCCTCCTCCAGTCTCACTTTTATGTCTCTCTCCCAATCTTTGCTCCTTTTGCTGTAAATACAATTTATTTCAAAATACTTTTTTGGCACAGTCTGACTTGCATCTTTTCTTTCTTTTCTTGACCTCTCCTTTGTTACTTTTTACCTAGTTTTTATTCGTCATTTTCTTTCTTTCAATGACAATTACCAAGCCTATACACCTGAATTTCTCCCCTTTTCGGCATCCCTCTCTTCGATTGCTCACATTTCTTTTTATCTCTCTAACCTTTTCTCCCCTTTTGTCTTTCTCTCAGCTTTTTCTCTCTTTCACTCGTACACACACTCATACATATTTTCTTTCTAGGACGATCTCCTTCACACTCACAGCCATGCACGTGCCATCTCTCCCGGCTCCAGTAAAATCTTCCAGTGATATTTACATCTCATGTTAAATGGATGAGCCGAGAGAAGGTGTCCTGTCTTGTCTCTGGTGCTGGCTGTAGTGAGATAGTGAGGACAGGTTTTGAGATTACATCTCTGTCTGATCTCTATCCTATATTGACAGCTGCGAATGTGAAATTACAACACATAACAGCATGTTATAACGTTTTTTTAGTTATAATGATTATGGGTAGTGCACACACTGTATAGTGTTATTTTAGCACTTATATTTCTGAATGCAATTACTATTCTTCAGGAGGCACACTAGACTTGAGTACACTAATTTCCAGCATTAGTATTCCATCAGTTAAGTCCCACTGGCTGAGGCCACATGTGTCCAGGACAAAATTCTGTCTGTAGTTTCTTCTCCATCTTGACTCTTACAACAACTTTACAACAAAACATAAGGTGAATGTGGCAGTTACAACAACATGCCCTTTGGTTGACATGGAAAATCACACAAAATCTGTCAGCCCAAACTGCAATTACCGATGTGATGTGTTGAAATAGTCAGCCATTTATAGAATTTCCTTTTGCAGACGTCTTGCACGAACAAGGTGGGAAAGTAGGGTAGAGAATGTCAAAGTGATGTCAAAGTGGTGACAGTGCTATTCACAGTGACCTAAATCATTTAGGAAAAAAACTGCCAAGTTCACATCATGTCATGTCAAAATGAATTCAGAATAATCATTTTCGGGATGTTTTCTGTTTAGCCACAACCTGACTCAAGTCACTGTCTTTCAAAAATAGGTTACAAAAATAGGCTGCTTCACATGGACACTGACAACCCCGTCATAATATAAGTAGGGTGGCCACTATGTAAACAACATACAGTGACTATATTCATGTGAATATGCTAGTTGAGTTGGGGTAAGTATCTTCACAGTATATAAGCTGTTCTACTGTTTGTCATTAATGCAAAGAAACAGCAATAATTATAGGCAAACCCTCAAAGGGATAAAGCTTGGCCATAGTGTGCACAGTGTGAACGCAGCCATAGAGAAGCTTTCACAGTAGAATTTGGCCTTAGACCACCAAACATATTTATTTATTCAGTCTTCATTTTTATAGTACAGTACACAGCATGAATCAATGCCACATAACACAGAATTAATTTCCCTAGATGGGCCTTTATACAAATTCAGCATAACTCAACAGAAAAGAACATGCAGAACAATACAAAACACAGACAATGTAACAATACAAATACTATAACAACTTAACGAAAAGCACCAAATCATTCATGACCACTTGACTGAATAATCTGAATTATGGTCCATTTTGCATCTAATAATTGCTACAAAGTAATCAAAACCTTTCCTCTTTCTGCTTTTCTGTCCAAATTATGATAATTATATCATTACATGTTGGGTGGCCACAGTTTCCAAAAAAAGAAAATATATACATTTTCTTTAAAGTTGTGAATTAAAAACAAGGTTCACATGTACTCCCAGTAAAAGGGCCAATAAAAAATGTTTTGAATTAAGATCCCATATACCAAACAAGTGTGGATTATCATGATGTTATTTTGACGCCTTTGGGGGGGGGGGGGGGGGGGGGGGGGGGGGGGGGGGGGGGGGGGGGGGGGGGGGGG
>JAVQJL010044396.1:0-19725 GCA_036024295.1 Nannoperca obscura | reverse complement strand
TCTCTCTCTCTCTCTCTCTCTGTCTGTCCTCTTGTGTAGAGATGGATGATTCCATCTGAGTAGCAATGCACAGAGATGGACATAATGGGCAGTAAGACAAGAGGAGTGAAACAGAGAAGAGCAACAATAATAAAGCGAGCTTAGACACTTCTTTTGGTGAAATGACCTTGCAAGACCACACTGCTTACTATGTGTTGGACATTTCTAGGGTGCTATATATGTATATCTATTTCTAAATAAGCACTAAGAAACAATAGGGCACAGCACATCTTACATGAAATAGGGCCTCATTTAAATGAGTTTAAAGGGAAACAGTGGTTTTGTATGCTTAGCCTATTTACAGCACATAACATGTACTTTACATAACAGTTAGCGATGTTTCAAACCTTACTAATGTTTAGGCATTTTAATGTATTTTTCTACTGTTCCAGGGAATCATTGGTTTCCATTCATTTCTTTATTATTATTATTGGTGTGTGTGGTCCAAACAGCAACAACTCATAACAATAATGTGACCATTGACAAAAATTGATGCTAACTTGACGTTCACTTTGATTGATTATGCAGACCAAATAAGTTTCAAGAGTCTGCTTATTAATATTCATATTGAAAAAATTAATGGAAGGCCATGGCTTCTTAGAATGGTAGGTAAAATACCTAAAAATCTACAGCTGTGAAGCAATGCATTTGGATAATGGTCAGCAAAGTAAAACGCATGCTTCATACTCAAAGAGTTATAAGTATACACTGGTCTGATCAGTATGTTCGTATTATATATGTAGTATATAGATGTCTGTTTTGATGTGTGTACTTATTACGTCAAAACTGTAGCTACCATAAAGAAGAAACTTTAATGGTATTTATTTTTCTGCACAATATTTTGGTACTCCTATTGATGTTGGTACTGTATTTGATTGGTGTGAAAATCAGCCAGTGTGAAAAAAAAAACATGAGCAAAAAGTAGTGGGTATCAGTGTTAACACAATACAAACTTAACAGACTGAAGATCCTCCAAAACATTGAATGTTGTAAAGGGACAGATGGCTTACATCTCAGTTTAACATTATTATTTATAATATATATATATTATTAGTTAACCCTATGTGGACGTGTTGTAAAAAGGGGACAACATGTCTTATAGCAACATCCACGGGGTATACAGCATTATTTTCTCCAGTCAGTAGCACACCAATGAAGTTGAAAGCATATCTTATGAAAACAATAGTGGATGCATGTCACGGGCACTTATAAATGGAATTTTCAAATCAAGCTGGCTTTGTGGGGACTTAGTAATCGACTTAATTATGTCAATTTTTTGACATTCTCATGTTATATGGTCTTCTTCAGTAGCCACCACTCCCTCTCATATTTCGGGATTCCAAATAGCGTTTGAACCCTGCGGCTCGTTCTGTAGCAGTCGTGTTGTGTTTGAATAAAGCCATTACGGAGCATTTACAGCACCTCTATTTAATAGCCCAAAAGCAATTACTTTTACAGACATATGAAGCAATGTTACATATTCCATGTATAAAAGAGCTTTAGTTAGATGTACTGAGATTCACACATTTGAACTGCTCCCACACACTATTTGATATTCACCCTAAATTCACCCTCATGTCCTCCCTTGCATCAGAAACCTTTCTGTTTCTGTGTGCTCTCCATTCTAAGGGCTTTTCACCTTTGTGTAAAGGCAGCTGAGGCATTGCCTTTACACAAAGAGCACCTTCAGTTCTGTGCAAATATACCCTTGGGATGTGAAAACAAAACTTTTACAAAATCTAAACTACAGAACATAGACCATTCTACATGGCTGGAAATCAATGGAAGACCATGTAACAGTTTCTTAATACAAAGATGAATTTCTTCACCCACAGATACTGTAATGCAGTTAGATGTCATCTGTCTGTGATGTTGACTGCAGTTCAAAAGTTCAGAGTTTCAGTGATTTTTGGGGTATTTCCACTATACCGTATCAAATTCCATTATTCAATATATATTATTATGTATTATGTATTTATATGTATGATTTTTTCCCCCTTTCAGTTAAACACAAGCTCTTATGATTGTATCACATTCTAATTTTCTGAGAGTACTGTTGGTTCATAATTTGCCAGTCAAAACACATCTAGAAATCTAACTGAAACAGCTGGGATCTCTTTGGTACTGAAGGCTTGACACCTCAACGTAACATTCACTGTTGTTTTACATGCTGCTGACAAATTCCATTGTCCATGTGCTGGAAATATCATGATGCAACACAACATGATCCACTTTTGACCATTTACCTATCAAATTAATAGATAATTTAACAAACTTCCATAAGGAATGCAAAGTCCAGTTATAGCATTGAGTTTGTTATGGGTGTTTTCTTCCTGTAGGTACTTTCTACTATATTATTTTGCCACACAATGATTTAAATATGAATGTGATGTCTTGTTTGTTTGGATAGTTTGCAAAGTAGCGAGATGGAACCTACCCATAACAATACCTCTTAAGGTCAGTGTCCGATTATATGTTTATAAAATGTATTGATATACTCATATTTAATTTACATGAATATACTGTATATTGTATATATGACATTACATACGAGACTTTTGCACAGCTACTGTGGCCACAAGAAGAAGTTATAGAATAATAGCACATTTAATTTCTTGTCATTCAGATTGTTCTGAACCAGCTGTTTGTCAGACAACCTGCCACTGATGTACTGAGAGAGCTGGATATGGAGCCGCCACCCAGCCTTGATGCCAATTTGTGGCCACTTGTGGAAAAGCAACGAAAAACTCCCCTGTGGCCCAAAAAGCATTTCCCCCATAGATCACCATTATAAAAAGAGACATCTGTAAAACTGTTGACAGGACTCATGAAACTGCCATACAAGGTCCATTATTACTCTTTGTAGTAAGAATTTTTATAACGGGAGAAACACTACTGAGCATGTGCAGTAGACTTCACAAATGAAGAATTGAACACGGTGAGTTTTATTGTGTAAGTGTAACATGTCATTAGTAAGAGGAAGATTGTGATATTTCAAACTTACACAAAGTTACACAGTCTTGCTTTTAGAAATCCAAAATGCAGCAAGAAACTGAGGTCTGACATACATCCATGACATGCTACAGATTCATATGACAAATACATCAGTGTCCAAGTCCAACTGTACAGTTGCAAACGTCAGCTGTAGTAGCTTGGGGGGATGTTGACTGTGCCATTGATAGAGAATCAATAAAATTTTACAGCTCAGTGATAGAGGTCGTGTTAACATGCAATGTGCGTCTGTTAAACTGAATACATTTAAATCATCTTCAGACATCTCTCTTGTTTCTTAGCAGTTTTGTGTGCTTTGAAGAACTCTTAACAATGAAAGCGCACAAATGGCAGCAGCCCACATCGCTGTGTTGTAGAAATCCATATTTTCCCCCAGTGCTAGAAACAGCAGAGAGGCTTTAAAAACAAAGTAAAACACTACTGCAAAATGGAATTGTGGACTGAGCTTATTGTGCCGAGTCCGCATGATGCTCATGCAGACCCTTCAGGAGGAGATGCAGCATGTGGTACGAGCCATCACACACAGCTTCTCATTTTTGTCTAAGTATTCCCCAAAATTTATGAAAGTCAATCATAATCTGGGATATTACATGACTTCGATGTGTTAAACAGCACCCAGAGCTTTTGCATTGCAGGATACAGGAGTCTTTTTGATAATCGGTTTATTGTTTGTCATTTATCAAATGTAACTATTTGATATCCCCCTGTTTTATGTTGTAATGTCACCTTCGGTTTTGGAAAGGGATGGATGATTAAAATGGACAGATTAACCAATACGGGAATAAATGGTAGTTGCCCTAATTATAATGGCCAAAGCATAGAGTTGTGAATTGGGAGGAGCTATTTTGGTTGTCCCTGGTTCTGCAAGTAAAAGTCCCATTCATTTTTCCCTTAGACATTGTGAGTTGAGTCACAACTGGAGAACATCTATGGCTTGGATAAGCATGAAACTCTCTTAGTTGAAGCGTCAGAACAAAAGATGGACAACTGTGTTAGAAAATATGAAAGACATTGATATCAAATGTCAAAAAGTCAAAGGCACACGCTGGAAAATAAAAACATGAAGAAAATATTAACTATAACGCACATGGTGCGCAAAAAAAACAATATAAAGAAACATACAATTATAGAGCATACAATTATGTTATGTGTAATGGCAGATGAAAGCTTCAAATAATACTGTTAAATTCACATGTGTCTCTGTTGAAGAGCATTGATTAAATCATTAAAAGAATTCAAAATGAGAGAAAAATACTTCCTAAATCAATGGCTCCTTCCACTTCACCACCACAAAGCTACAGCCACTAGTCACTCTGTGAGGCTGTAGCCTACTTAGATACAATAGTTCTTTGAGCTAATTGCTAATGTCAGCATGCTAACATGCTTGCAATGAGTATGTTAACATGCTGATAGGTAGGTATAATCTTTTACCAAGTACATAATCTCAATTTAGCCTATTAGTGTGCTAACATTTGCTAATTAGCACTAAAAATAAAGTACAGCTGAACCTGTTTCCAGGTATCATAAAGTATTGGACAAATCACTTTTTTTTTAACCTGATTTGACCTGGAGGAAAAGTTAAGGGATCATCAGAGTTACTACAATTCATCGTGTGGGGAACATGAACGTCCAAACCAAATTTTGTTCCAATCCATCCAGTATTTGTAAAGATATTTCAGTGTAGGCCATAATTGTGGACCCTGTTTTGTAGTATTTTATACTACAACCTCCAGTGAGCATATCTCCAAGATAAAGTATCTCTTTTCCTGTTATTGGAAATTATTGGTGTTTGGAGTTTCAGTAGAAGACAACATCTCATTTTAAGCAGCTAAAATCACCAGTACTGACACTGGGTAGATTTAATAACTCAAGCTTGTTTGCACACTCTGGGATTTATTATTGGTGTTTTCTCCACCTCCTTCTAAGATCACTTCCCTGTCTTTCATCTCCCTTTCACTCAGGAGAGTCTTTAACTGTCTGAGTTGGATTTCCTAGTTGTAAATGTTAATGTGTAACAAGGTGAGCTGGGATCGATGAGGATATTAAACCGACCAACCTCGCTTTGTCTTATCAGCCTGATAAGACAGAACACATAGTGCTGCTCTTTCTCATTCATACACACATGCCCCCCCACACACAAGATGCAAGTAATTTCTTTCAGTTTTTCTATTCTCCTTTGCATGCCCACATAAAAGCCCACACACACACTAATGCAATATCATGCAATCTGTCTCCATCTCTGCCATGCTTAATAATTTAATCACTTAACAGCAACAGCCAACCATGCTATTCCAGTCTCCACCATGGAGGGTAAATTATAGCTCACTAGGTAGAGAACAGCCATTACTGTAAGGCCTTATGAAGACATATTATGGGACCATGCTTTGTAGAGACCTTGTCATTGTCAAAGCACTAAATATGCCAGAGGTGGAGTGACGTATTACATGCCCTTTGAAGTGGATATAGTATAATGCCGGTATGGGTTTTTAAGGCCGAGGCTGTTATTGTTGGATGTGCAATGACTAAACAAAGTGGCCAGAGGAAGGGTGTGTGTGCGTGTTTGAATATGCATGTATGAGTTTTCCAGTAAGCTAGATAAAAAGGGACATGGAGAGTATAGGGAATGTGAGGTGAGAGCACAGCTAATGGAGAGGGCCAGACATACTCACATACATAAAGCAGATAAGCAGACAGCGCGTACAATACAGGACTGTCCTCCCCAAAAATAGGTTGTCTGTGCAGCAGTTTATTACAACACATATTTTTGTTTGTATGTATAGCGACCCCTAGTGACTGGAGTAATTGTGGCGGGAGCAAAGGCGGAAGTCCGGTAAAGTAAAGAGCGCCAAAGTCTGCATAGTTCTGGAATGGATGTGTCAGAGAAGTCAGGACTGTCACTCAGGAGACTGGTGTTTGTGTCCCGTGTGAGGTTTTAGTTACTCACATAACTTAACTTACTAACGTACTTATTTCTTTCCCTAAACCTAATTGTTTGGTGCGTTAACGTTAACCACATGTTTATTGATACCATTAGGACAAAGGTCTGGTCTGCCTTTTAACTTTAAGCTGCACCAATCAATGATTTTATGTTAACAATGGATCAAATAACTTTGTGAAAGATGAAGGGAGTTGCTTGTTGTGAGCACTGTCACCCAACTCTGAAGGTTAGCGTGTTTTTGGTTGTACAATCCACCACTTGACTGTTTTGGTTAAGTCTCACCTATCTCATCAACATGTTTTCCAACAGCCACAGGTTGTAGTTCTGATAATCTCACCATACTTACTTATACTTTAAGTGCTTAAAGCATGTGCCTCTCAGCTTTGTGGAGTACTGCACATGAGCCTGAGTCTGCAGAGGGTCCCTGTGCTGTGGAAGACTTCCTGCCTTGTTTCTGTTCCAAGACTCCACGCCCCAGTGGAGCCAAGGACTACAGACCTGTGGCACTGACCTCCCACATCATGAAGGCCCTGGAAAGAGTCATCCTGGAGCAGCTCCAGCCCCTGGTCCAACCATATTCAGACCCTCTACATTCTACACCCACTATATTCTACTGTTTATTATTCTTTTTTCAATAACTTTATTGAGCAGTGTAACTGTATCAAAAAAGCAATTTCCCTTCTGGGATCAATAAAGTATTCTGATTGATTCTGCTTATTGCACTCGTCATGTATATTACGTAGCCCACAAAGTATGATCTGATCTATCTGAAATGGCTTGGGCTAATGATAGAGCTAGATTTACATTGGGAGCAAATTATTCATGACAACATTCCTTTACATTTATGATGACATGCAGGAATTATGGTTCTCTGGAGAACATCTCTACATAGAGCCCGCATCAACACACATGGTGTTAATCTGCCTATCAAACAAACTGTTTAGCTCTTACTAACAGAAAACACAACAAGACCTTTCCCTCAAAGTACATTCTGCTGTACAGCTAGTATGTTACCTATATAAGTATTGTGCCTCTCCATGTTTCTGTCACAGAAATATGCACACTGTACAATATACTATCTTCTTTCTGTATTTGCTGTCTTGCTTTCGCCCCTGACACATCTGACCAATAAGCAGAGTGAACATTCTGATGTAGCTTGTAGTGATGCATTTTGGTTCCCTTGAATTTTTCTCTTATCCACTGATTCGGATCAGAGCAAACAAACTACAGGTGTGAAAACGGCCTAAGAGTCCACAGCTGCACTAGCAGAACTGTACGGCTCTACATAGCCAGAATTTATTTAATGGGGAAACAAGAGGGATACTCAACAACAGAGAAAGTTACCCACCGGACAGGGAGACTGTAGGAAGACTGTGACCTTCTCGTCCTCCAGCATGAGCTGCAGGAAAAGCCTTCGAATGAAGCCTGAGATGTTTCCAGAGATGGGCACATTGCCTCGTTGGGGTGCGGACTGGAAGAGCTCACAGAGAACCTGCAACCAGAAAATACAGTGACCCATGAATATATCCACATGAAAAGAGTTTGTCATTAAGGATTTTTTATGAAATGATCTTGCACATTTTCAAAACATGATTAATGGTATAATTTAAGTCACAGTCTGGGTTGGAAAAAAACAGACATCAGCAAGTCTATGTCTGAAATGTCCAAACTCAGTTCCTAGTGTCTCAGAGATGTGACAGCTTTAGTGTTTGTCATTCTACTAACACAGTGGAACCTAAGAGCAGACCTGTGCCATTAGCCGCTGGTTGTTAGGGTGGCAGGAGATACACTGGAGAAAGAAGGCCACAGTGGCATTCTCCAGAGCTGTCCTCTGCTGGGTGGTGAGTCCTCCTGCCTGCCCAGAAGACACCAGGGAGAAGCGTGAGCCTGAAGGCTGAGGCTGGGAAGGAGCTGATCCTGCAGCAGATCCAGAGCTCAGAGGCTGACAGCCTGCATTGGCACCGGCACTAGCACTGGCATGGCACAGCAGGAAGAGCAGTGCTGTCCACAGCGGGTTGACCTCTGGTCCTCCTAACCAGTCTTTCATGGCATGACTGTTGCCTACTTCAGTCAGGAAGCGCAGCACCGGAGCGGCCAGCTCCGCAGCCAGAGGTGGCCGACTGTGCGAGGAGGATGAGTGGTAGTGGTGATGGTGGTGTCGTCTTTCGGCCTGAGCAGCGGGCAGGGGCAGGTCGGCACTGGCCAAGAGACCGACACAAAACTGGGCCAGGCTGCGTACCAGCAGTGAGGGCAAGCCTGAGTCCAGCAGCTGCTCTATGGCCCCAGGAGACTGGGAGGCAGCTGCCAGCGTGGTCAACTGGGACTCCGACAGATTAATGGGGGGTCTTGCATGCTTGGAGTCGTCTGTGAGTCCTGCAGCGGTGGTGTCGGCGTCGTGCTGCTTTTTGCCGTCGTCTGTCATGGCGAGGCGGTGGTGCTGGGCTTGACAGTGACTGGCACTGGGCACTGAGACGATCCCCATCCAGGACATGAGCAGGGAGAAGTAGCTGGGGTGAATGTGACACATGGAGCACAGCAGGCTGTCCACAGCCTTCTTCAGCACAATGTTGCACGGCAACGACATGGACCAGTTATACAGCAGCCTGGAGGGGAGGGAAATCAGTGGAATAAATTAGCAGCCATGGGTCTATGTTGATCAGTCAGTGTGGATATAGTGTACGAACATTCAGACATCTTCAAAGTAAGAAAGAAAGGTAAATAATATTTAAATATCACCAGACAGACTTATGTTATAGTTATGTAAAAACATCGAGCACAAGTAGGGTACATCTTACCAAAGTCTACTAATTTGTCCCTCAAAAAGTACCTGTGAAAACCCAGATTTTCAGCTTCCGTGGCTGTGTGTTCATGCTTCACATGTACCAAAAACCATTAACGTAACCACGCAACTGTTGTAGCTAAATATTTAAGTCCAACCTTAATATTCCAGGCTATTCTCACTGTTTGGGAGGAAGGCAGGGAATACGATGAACAGTGTCTTTTGGTTGGTGTAGGGTAGTCTCAGCAACACCTGCAGGAAGTCTCTATTTAATTTAATAACTGCGTATTTAACCGTGTGCTGCTGTGGCCTTTTCGTTAATCTGATGGTCATGGTGGTCACAGAAATTGTGCTGTCATTGCCTAGTTTGTTCCTACGACGCGTCCTTGTGATTGGTTGCTAGCATACCGCATCATGACCCTACCACCAAGGAACATACTAAACCGTGAAGTAAGTATGGTATTTATGTATGCATGGTAAATATGGGAGACTTTGTGACTGACTCAAAGAGCTCTCTGTTGAGCAGTGCAGGCAGGTCGTAGTCCACAGGCAGCTCATAGCTGTGCCACAGGATAGCTGCCACGCAGTGGAGGTGGGAGGGTGAAGGCATGAGAAGGCCGTATTCCCTCAACGAAGCAGAGGAAGAGCCTGCACTGACGCCGGTGTATCCCATGGGGCCGCTCATCTTGTGGGCCGCTACCCGCGAAGAGTCATGGACCCACTGGAGAAGAGCCTGGATCCTGTAGGGTTACAATTCAGAACAGTCCATCTGTGAGGTGTGTCACAGTGGAATTTATATGCAGCCAATACGACCACACAGCAGTAAAAGATGACAAGGAGAGTGTAAGGACACATCTTACAATCTGTTTATGAGTCTGGAAAATCACCTTGACAGAAAACTGTTTCTCTTTGGATGTTCTTCTTATTGAGGAGAGCTTAAGGACAGTCTGAGTCAATATACAACCAGGATGTTGATGTACCTGTCTTTGGTTCCAGAGTCCTGCGTGGTGCCCAGCTGGTACAAAATGTCAATGGTGGAGTCTGACGAGAGGCCGTTTAGTCGTCCAAACAGCAGAGGACTGTTCAGATCTACAAAGGTAGAAGCAAAGACTAGAATAAGGTGCAGTATTCTCTGAAACACCAGGGGGCGACAAACAAAACATTCTGCCAAGAAGCAAGAAGTCAAATGCTACCAGAAGAAGGCTGCACACTGTAACACAGCTCCTCAATGCAGAGGAAGAGTTGGAATGAATTGTAAACTTGGACATGGACATGAGAAGACGCAGTGAGAGGTGGTCAGACCTCAATTACGTTCTCAGGAGCACACTGACCATACGCAGTCTGGCTATATATTGTGTTTCGACCTCTTCTGGAACTTTGTTCTGCTACCCGTCCCATTACATTACATTCACTTTGCAGATGCTGTGCCACAGTACCAGAGCTTTAAGCTTTACCTTTCACCGTTCAGCTGACCTGCTGTGAGACTCTTTACACGATTTACCATATATTTTGAACCAAATTACATTGATCTGAGAAACTAAAAGGACATTTACAGAGCTAAAAAATAAAGTGTTACAAAATATTCATATTGTTTGTGAGGCCTTGCAGTACAAAAACACTTTTACAACATCTGATATATGCCCTGGTAAGAACATCTTAAGGGAGTACATTTGAATATTTCCATTTATTTGATGCTTTTTAAAAAGGTCTGTGTGTGACTCACTGGCAGGATCGGTGCCAGAGGCGGCACAGTTCCTCAGCAAAATGTCGATGAGTTTGAGTCCGATGCGCGTGGACTGCAGGCCGATCTTGACCAGCACAGCCTCAATGTTGGGTGAGTGCATGCCGCAGTAAGGTGACATGAGCAGCGCAGCGCAGGTCTGCAACAGGTTGGCGGTGGGAGCTGCAGCACTGGCCATCACGGCCTCCAGGTCACTGACATGGGTCAGGCAGTGGTGGAGGAGACGCAGCCACCCAATGCTTTACGGGGAGAGGGCAAAGGTTACAACAAGCCCCACATCTGATACAAATGGATCTACTCTCAATCCCCAATCAGTTTCTGGTACCTGGTTTTAGAGACCTGGTCCTCAGAGGGCAGGAAAGGGTTGTTGACAGTTGCAGAGGAGGTGTTACCAAACGCCGTCAGCCCCAAAAGTTTGATCTGCGATAGACCCAGGGTGCTGGCATCACGAGGCCGGTGCAGCCTCAGGCAAACTGCCGACGCAACCTCCGCTTTTACCAACTGGATCTTTATGTAGGTCAGGCCGCTGGTAATGACTGGCGTGGAAAGCGGCAACATGTTGACTCCATCAGCGCTGATTTCCACCGAAACCGAGGACGGACAGGCTGGTTGGTAAGAGGAAGGACACACAGCAAAACAATGAAATGACAGCTGAGTATCCATCCAAGTTATGGGCATTTACTTTCAATATTACATTGGGTACTATACTCACTGGCTAGAGAGGCAAGGTGTGGCTGGATGTGGAGCTCCTTCAGCAGCACGGCCGCAGGAAGGTGGATGGTGAGGTCACACCAGGCCTCCTCAGGTAAGAAGATGTAGGACCAGGCTGCAGAGCGGGCCCGGCGGTGGGGCGGCGTGGCTTGGAGGAGGACCTCTGCTGGTTGCGCTGTGGGACTGCTGGATGTGATGGTGCCTGTGAAGGGACAAAGAGAACATCTATAATTAATACAATTAATATAATAAAAGATTGGATGTAAGCTTGTAAGTTAATGTCTAACAGGATGGAACAGATTGAGTTGAAAGTAAATGAAAGCACCTAAAGGAGCAAAGTTGTGGAGTCCCTCTGCATTGTCTGGCTCTGATGTCATCACTCTGGTTTTCAGGTTGCCATCCGCCGCCTTTCCAGGACCTGAATCTAAGAACTTCATGATGGTGGACACCATGCTGCGTGCTGTGTTCACAATGGCCCGGGTGCTGGTCACCATGTTGTTACAGATCAATTGCACACCACCTGGTAAAACATAGTAAAGTTTTCCAAGAGCTGTTAGAATCCATGCTCACATTTGTGTACTGGTGCTTCAATTTCTATAAAAACTAAAGTCCTCCTTCTTCTGCAATCAAGGTTTTGACTTAAAGTGATAGTCCACCGTCCAATTTCTGAAAACCCTCTCTCCCAGGATATGTTTAAAAATGCAACCATGGATGTATAATAAGACCTGGATACAGCGGCACTGCTCAACCTTGCTTGGTAAAAACTTTCCTTAAGCAGAGAATTTTAAAATCTTTGATGTCATCACAATGTAAACTCCGGACGGGGCCACCGGTGGGAAACACTACTGCGCATATTTAGTGGACCGCATATCTCGGAAGTAAACCAGGAAAATAGAAACTTTTTCAGCATATCCGCCAGGCAAGCAATTCTCATTGGACTGAATAGGCGTCATCTCTGGGTCCAGTATCCAGTTCTTATATACACACACACACACACACACACACACACATCTATGAATGCAACGAGTGAAGGAACAACAAACAAACACTACATAGTGTGGGTCAAAAGAAACAGGGGAGACTGACACTGATAAGTCTTTTCTCGATACATTCCATGACGTAGACAGGTCCCTGTTCAGGGCTGATGCTTACTCTAGGAACCTCGCAGGTTCAGGGATGATTTAAAACAGATGGCGTGTTGAGCCATTTTTTACCCTATTTTATACAATAGGAGAGAAATGTCAATGTGTGTGTCATTACAGTACAGTCATATAATTTAGTTTACAGTTCAAAAAGTTTAGGACCAAAATCTCAAAGTAACTGCTGCTACGACCCACGTCAACAAACCGTAAGTCTTAACTGCCATAAGGTCAACTTTTAAATAAAGTATAGGTGAGAAAAAAAGCCACACACATACCAAAGGTTTGGAAGAGTAAAGCTGGGTATGGAAGTGAAATAAAGTGTTGCGTATATACCCACCCATCTCATGGAAGGCTTTGAGAGCCTCGCTGGTGTCCAGCACTCGGAGGATGAACCACAGCAGAGGCTCCGACAGCTGACAGGTGGAAAGAGACCCCTACAAAATGGAAAATAAAAAACATGGCATTGTAGGGTATTGGTTGAAGACACATTTTAATATGACATCATTAAGCCCATACAACAGTCTTATGCTCACCTGTCTGCCCATGTAACCACAGGCCATGTATGTGAGGATAGGCTGTAGCATGACCTGTACTGATGTGGCCCTCTTGCTGAGGGTTGTGAGGATGGTGAAGAGGCCGTCACCCACTGAGATGGCGTCCAGACCGCCATGAAAGTTCTCATGTTTTGTCAAGTGGAGACCGCTGGCTCCTGAGGAATGCAGACGAGAGTCAGCTCGCAGCAGTAGACATTGATCCAACAGCAACAAAACACACTGTTCTTCACTTCATAAATACAGATGGTCTGGTACAAGCAGTAGCTTATGGTGGCTAATGTAAGTTCACTTTAGCTGAATATTGCATTTTATGTCTGGTACTAATTGTATGTATTTTTTTTTGCCAAATTTCACTGGAGACAAAATAAAGAAATCTTAAATCTTATAAGTAACATTATGGTGTCTGTCTTTATGACTCTACTCTTTTTGTGCTACAGTTACACTTTTGTGTACATTTGTCATTATCCCATAAATGTCACTTGTGGCCACAGTGGCTGCAGCAAACCTTACATGGGTTAAACTTTGCCTCTTTTCTATATTTTGAAGTTAAAATAAATGTAAGTTTAACAAAAGAAAGTGCTAAGTGGATAAAGAAATCTCATTTATGTTAGGATTTAAAAAAAGAAAAGAAAATGAAAAACAGGTGGCAAGTTTTTGTCCCCGTTTTAAGATGAAATAAAAAATGTGTGGTGCTGTGACTTCCTACAGGCCCGTACTCAAAGCAGTAGGTTGAGATTTCTTTTTAGCCACTCGGGGGCAGCTATAAACACAAGCCTGACATATTATCACCTCAGAAAGTTGCTCTGATGAACAGGTCTACTTTTACCTTCATCAAATGGACAATACTCCGAATAAATGTAAATCTAATATTAGCTGAGAGATATATCTGGCTCTGTAGCTGCTAAATGCTCGTATCTGGTGTCTGTGTGCTGGTTGATGCTGTGCAGGTAGTGTCCAGTGGGTTTATCAGAGAGGTGAGACTGAACCAAAAGCATAAAGTTGTGAGCGGTAAAGGAAAAACGAGTTGAAAGACAAAGGAAGTGCAGTGTTAGTTCATAGCTCCCTGTGGATTTGTCTTACCTATGATCATGGCCATGGCACTGCTGTTGCACTGGCCCAGTGCTGACAAGATCTGGCTCATAATCTGTTGATTAGCAAGCACCAGGTCGGCCACACCTGCAGGAGGACCCTGACTGGAAGCGGACCCACCAGCCACACTTTCTTTGCTGCCACAGACCTTCTCCTCGTCCGACACGCTGCTGTCCACGGCCCCACTGCAGGCCGGCGGCAGTCGTCCACTGAATTCTCTGTCTCCGGACAGAGGCAGCTGCACCAACACGTTGACCAGCTTGAGGAGGTCGAACATCAACTGGTCACGTGTTGTCTCTCCGCAGGCGGCCTTTGCATCTCCAGGCCGGATGATGTTGGCAAACAGACCACCAAAACAGGCCCGAGCGCCCACAGTGCTGTCCGAGCCACTGCGGGACACCAGCTTGTCTGAGCAAGTAATGTAGTGGTGGACTAAGAATGTGATGGACTCGATGACGGAGGAGATGGTGGCCACGGACACCACCTCGAAGTTTTGCTCTAGAGTACACTCCAGCAGCTTCACCTGGGCGTCCAGCGGACCCTGCCCTGACTGGAACGGACCCCTGAAGGGTCAGAAAGAACCGTAAGTTCCCAAAGACCACTCATAGAACATATACTGCAATTTCTCATTTTGTGTTTGTGTGTCATTTTGTGTGGCCAATTGTGTCAAAATGATTATGTTGAAAATACATTTCCATAAAACGACTGCATACCTCTCAGTAGACAGAATGTGCATGAGTTTGAGCAGGAACTCGCTGAACATCTGCGGACAGGTGGGGGACAGGTGGACCTGCAGGCGGCTCAAAAACTCGTGCATGGCCTGGGTGGCGGTGGGTCCCACGTGAGAGCTGTGTTGACTCGTCCCATTGGTGTTGCTGCTGGACAGGAAGCGCACTAAGACGTGCACCAGGGTGGGATCAGACACCATGTGCTGTGCTGTACTTTCCTGACAGCTCATCCCGTTGCTGGAGGCTTGAAGTTCAAACACAGGTTTTGACACAAACCAATACACTGTCATTGTGGACATAATGACTAAACTCTTTGGTGAAACACACTCATTAAAAAAAGAGAAACTGTTTTTGAGAGGAAGACTGACAGTGAGTGATGTGAGTGATGACACCAGTGAGAGTGGAGTACTGACCGCAGGCTGGCATGTTAGTCATCAGGGTGAGAGAGTGCAGCACCAGACACCACGTTCTCAGGGAGGTGTTGGGGTACCACGCCAGCACTGTTAGGAAACTGCTGATGGATGCTAGACACACACATATACACACACAGAGAATATTATATAATATGAACACAATAAAAAAGTGATGAGGACGAGAGCGTGTGGTGGAGTCCTGACCTTGGTTAAGCGGGATGGTGGGCACTCGGCTGGCGTTGAACAGAAAGATGTCTGATCCGCTCTCTTCACTGCCACCAGAACATGTGTTGAGACTGAGTGTTAACCACAGCTGCAGCAGGGACTCCAGCTGAGAGAGAGAAGACAAAGGCTATGAAACGGCTTAAAATGGTACCCAGTTGAGTCTACAAGGTGTCTTAAAACATTTCTCAAAACCCTCCACAGGGAATTTTGTTGCTTGATGGATTCATTCAAATCATAATCTGAAACATGTGGAATTGTATAAACATGGAATTTCATGCAGGAAACATATCTCTAACTATCTTGCATGTTGCAAATATTCGTTATAGTTCATACCGTAGACTGTTGCACATTTCCTGAATGTTCCTGTATTTTGCACATTGCTGCAAAAACTGTACAGTTCTTTCATTTACACAACTGAGGTGTGTTCCTTTAATTCTTTTGAGCAGTGTGTGTGTGTGTGTGTATGTATCTCTCTCTCTCTCTCTCTCTCTCTCTCTCGTATCTGCCATTTGAACTATGGTGGGTGTTGTGACACTCTGCTAACTGAAAGCTGTGCAGTGTTTGGCAGATGTGCCTGTACAGAATGAAGGGTTTTGTTAGTGCGTGCTAAACTGAACAGTGTTATGTTTTAAATTGTTAAAGCATTATGCATTATGGTCTTTTTGTGCCTCCACTGAAGACGGCCATCAGTCACCAGGTATCTTGTGTTTGACATTTGTATTTGTGTGTGCTGACCTGTACGTGGTGGACCTGCAGCATGGAAAAGAGCTTGTTAAAGCAGGCACTCAGCATGGGGATGGACGAGGACTGGACCATCAGGCTGCTGCCTGGAGGAGAGCCTCCTCCATGGAGGGCCCTCAGCAAGGAGTCGTCAGTCCCATTGGAGGCCTGGCTCACTGTAAGCCAGACAACAAGCAAATCTTATAGCCAGGATACACAGACAGCCAATACAAACTCTAACAGCGACTGAGACAGTGACATGAAGAATATTTTGTCTCCAGGTTGTTGCACACTTAGGGTCAATTACTGAAAAGCAGTTACTATTTAAATTAAAGCTGCAAGCAGCGATGAAGGGGCCCTCGCACCTTCCCACACATCGGGGGTGATGGCCGGACACCAACTGTAGGCAGACATGATGTTGTGCACATTTTCCATCAATTCCTGTTTCCACTATGTGCTGCTGGAGAACACACTCTAAACGTGCATTATGTTGCTATATGTGAAGTGTGGACCACACGACATACATTTCATGGAAATCGGATGTTTGTACACAAAGCTTACTTCCTGGTGCCAGTAGGTGGCACTATGACTAAAACTCAATATTGGCACGTAGATGTTTTCATCCCAGAACTGTTTCCAAATATGTTAAGTTTGGGATAATGGACAATGTACATTTAAGTTACAACAACTTCCTGTTTCATGGCGGAACATGGAAATTCAACGCCAGGCCACGCGCACGCCATTCAACAAAATATCAAACTTTGAACAACTTCTCATCTTGAAGGTCTTTAGATTGCACTGCATTGATTTATTATGTAGAAGTTTGTTACAGTACACAGCCTGCAAATAAGTGACTTCCTGTTGGATTTAGAATATGTCTTTTTCTCTTGGGATGATTCATCTGCCTCCCAAATGTCATACATCTACATCAAAATTAAAGGTGCAGGGTTTGATTTAAAAATGTTGTAGGGAGCGTAAATTCTCACCACTTCTGATGCAAAGTTTGTCTCCAGGTTTTTGCAAACTTAAGGTCAATTAATTAAATGACCTTGTCCTGCTTTCTTTGCTCTGGTTACCTGTGGATGAGCTTGATGTGAGTGCCTGTAGAATGGAGTCTGCCTGTAGAGTTGCCATCATTTTGAGCATCAGTTCAGCCTGCTGCTCCAAGCCCACTTCTAGTCGGGCATCCAGCGCTGTGAAACAGAGGAGAAAGGTCAAAGGTTAGACAGAAAGACATCAAAAAAAGTGTTCAGACTAGCCCCAAAACCCAGCCTCTACTCACCTTGCGACACGGAGACTGACAAACCCTGTGAACCAGGCTTTTCAGTAGCAACTGGAGGTTTGGACACTGGGATACCAACCCCTCCAATATACGGGTTGTACCCATACGTGCCATAGTCAGCACCCCAGTAGTCATACCAGGTGCTGCTTATAGGCTGAGAGCAGATATGAGAAGGTGTGAAACAGGAGGGCAGAGGATTACAGTCAACAGCGCTATATAAATAAAACTGAACAGATCCATTCATACATTTGCTTTCAAATCCCAAAATGCTGATTGTGTTGCTCAAAGTAAAAAGTTTTAAGCTAACTTAAGGAAGACAAAGAGACCAGAGAAATCACTTTATCGTTACCTAGTCCACAAAATTATCAACAAGTTTATCTTATGTAGTCCTTCGGGTAACAAACAAATTGTTCAAGCGTTATTTTTTATTTTGTTACTGTGTATTCTGACAATTTGGTTTCTGCTTCATGTATAGTCATTTCACACCGTTCCTTGTTTTACTGACACTGATTGATTAGAAATTGTTGTTTATTGTTTTGTGTGGACCCCAGGAAGACTAGCGACTACTTTGTGGAAGCTAAAGTAGATCCAAATAAAGAATAACTTGGACATCCACATCCTCTTTTTGACACGCAAGCTGACAGATTTAATATTACATACAATCTTACATTACACCTTTTTCTTGTGAAATTCTTACTTCATCTAATATTATATTGTGCTCTTCTATACACACAGAGTATATACTTATGACCATGTGATATTTCAGTTTTTCTTTTTTAATTTTTTAAAAATTTCTACATTTCTGTTTTTTTCTGTCAAGATGGGGTGCTGAGTGTACATTAATGAGAAATAAATGAACTTTTTCGATTTTAGCAAATGGCTGCAATAAAACAGAGTGAAAAATGTAAAGGGGTCTGAATACTTTCCGTATCCACTGTGTGTAGAATATAGTGACTTTTCGTGTAACATTATTCTGACACATTTACAACTTTTTTCCTCTAAACCTACGTCTATCTTGGAATATTGTGACTTTCTGACATTTTTCATTCTTTTATAGTATATTGACCAACAACCTTTGTATAAGTATATACTGATGTTACATTTACAAACTCAAAAGTTAGTTTCATTACATCAATTCATTAAGTAATAACAGAGAGAATAAAAGAGAAGAATAGGATATCATAATCAACATACCTTAAACACTTTGGCAGCGAGCGGATCTTTTTCCAAATCAATATCTAAAGGATCAATATCAACATCCATCAGGTCTTGTAGCAAGTCAAAGTCTATGTCTTTATCTTTTTCCAAAGATGAGAGAGGTGGAGCACCTTTGGATAATGAAAACAGCTTTAATATTGCCAATGAAAGCACACTAGGAATACATACAAGCAAGAGAAAGTCTTTCTTTAGCACGTTACTGGGCAATTTTAATGCCGATCAAGATATTAGCTCCTACACTCCCATACTGGAGGGAGAGTCCCGACACAAGACACAGAAATGTTCAGGGTTTCTGTATGGGAACACAGACAAGTAAATCAACTGATGGGGTCCAAATTTAAAAAACTATAATGTTCACACAGCTGTTCACACAGCTGTCCACAAAATAATGCAAATCTATGATGACACTCCTACTTCAAATGACAAATTCTGAATCTACATGTTTGAACTCCCACTCCAAAAGGCACAATTAATACAATAATAATACACATAAAACCAACAGTAAACATGCTGCTATGGAAAAAGAAGAGATTTTACTACACAAATACTTTACAGTGTGATGACACAAAGTGTGGGTACAACATCTGTGTGGTGTTGTGGGAAGTGTGGAGAATGGACAGGGCTACCCACGCACTTTGGAATACTGAGGAGGTCCCAGTAGTACCTGCGATGATATCAGGCACCAGAGCCTCATCAATGCTCTCTACCAGGGGAATGGGTGCCGGGTGGGGCAGGGAGTCGTCCGAATCAGCCCCTGCTGAGGAGGACGATGCCCCAGCCTCCTCACCCACTGCCACCTCATCCATTACGTCCAGAGAGCCCGGAGACAGCAGTTCACCTGGCAAGACAACAAGTTTACACATTAGTTTTTTTAATATATAAAAAAAAAGTCCTCCTCTTGCTGCTGCAGGCGGTCTGTTCCTCTGAGTTCGGGTCCTCTACCAGAGGCCTGGGAGCTTGTGTGTGTGTGTATATATGTGTGTGTGTATATATATATATATATATATATATATTGTCAGGTGCGCTTTGTGCTGCTCCTCAGTCTCTATGGAGACTGCAAAATGCTCCAGGATGGCCATTAACTCATGCAGCCATTAATTACTGTCTTCTACTGTCATCTGTCCTTAATAAAGG
>JAVQJL010044393.1:0-10694 GCA_036024295.1 Nannoperca obscura | reverse complement strand
AGGAGGCGGAGATTCATTTCTGCAGAGAGTCTCACAATGATCTTCACACATTATCTATTAGTAGAAGACATCAGTGTAGACCTAAGTGCTCACTCTCTCTCTCTCTCTCTCTTTCTCTCTCTCACACACACACACACACACACACACACACACACACACACACACACACACACATTGGTACTTCTATATTGGTTGACTGCCACAAGTTTATTTAGGACAGCACTTGATGGCCTGACTCTGCCTGCAGGCCAAGGAGTCTTGTCCAGAGAGGATGTCCTCAGTTCAAACATGCAAACATGTAACTCTAAAAACATGTACCCACTTTCCAAAAATGACCCCAGACTCAAAACATGCCCACTCCACCAAAACTAAGTCTAATCCTTTTTATATTATTAGGAAATATAAAGTATGGCTTGAACTTAATTAATTTGTTATACTGTATTTGGATATACTTGGATGAAGTCCTATATATGTTCATGAAGCTCTGATGAAGTTCTTTTTTTTCATGAAAGTAAAAGGCTTTTATAGTGCCACGTGTTAGTGTTCAGTAAGTTGAGATATTGAAAAAGGTATTGTTTCAGTATGCTTTCTATTTAGTATCAATCTCACTCAGAGGTACAGTTATTTCTGTCACCAAACAATTGTTTCATTCAGCAAACTTGAACACGAACATGAAACATTTTCTGGAGATTTCAATTGTATCACATGGTCTTCATCTTTGGATGGAGTATACTTTTAAGCCCACACGGACCAGAAGTTCTAAAATTGCTCTGGATGAAATCATAATAGCTACCTCATTTTTTGATGAAGACCATGTGATACAGTTTAAAGCTCCAGAACTAGCTAGTAAGCAGGATTTTTTTTGTTAAACTATAACATAAACCTTAGCTCAGTCAGCTTGAGGTAAAAATAGAGTGCACACATCTAAACTGTTACAGTAACAATAACTTCTCTCTTTGTCTCTCTCTCTCTCTCTCTCTCTCCAGAGTTCCTCTGTGCCTCAGGTTTATCATCAACTTAATTCAGACAACAAACCAAAAATAGACCACCCACACACTGAAACATCACCTGTCCTGCTCCGTGGCCTTGGGGCGACCATTTTCAGAATGACTTCACGCTGGACATCTATCAGCATCTGGAAACTGAAGTGGTTTTTCAGAGCAACAGCAGCAACAATGGGAGCAGCAACCACAGCAATAATGGGATCAGCAATGACAAAACCACCAGCAGCAACTGCATATAACAACAATGGCTGCTGCAGCAGCAGCTGCGATATAGCAACACGAGGAGCAGCAGCAGCAATAAGTTGAATATCTACCAGCTCAAAGCAACAACCGAAGCCTTTAATCCTCTCTGAGTTATCATCTGTACAAACTTTACAACAAGCGCTTATCTTGCCTCACTTTTCAAATTCAGATATTAATTTTCTTTCTTTTTAATATAAAGCTGATAAAATAATAAAAAAATACTGAAGAGCAACACCCTCATCGAACCCAAAGTCAGGTTGCAAACTGCTGGACGGCTTTTGCTAACTCTACTAACTCTTACTGTGCTCTTTGATGATTTTGGTTGTTTGTGGCGTAAAATTGTTGTCAGTTTTAACAAAGTCTTCAGGGGTTTTAATAAAATAATGACAATTACAATATGAAATAGAACCATCGCTTATTTAAGACAAATTTTATACCTTGAGAGAACACATATATGTACATTTCCAGGACTGGAGTAAATAAATGATTATATTCACAGTCGTTGGTGCTTTTTTAAAATCTGCTGACAGAAGACTGTTTCTGATGCTGTTTACAATCACTGTTCTACACACTGCTGACAGCTCAACCTTTAAAGGAATAGTACAACATTTTGGGAAATACACTAATATCATAGACTGTTTCTGCCAACCTGGTGCCAAAGGTGCTAGTTCCACCAGGTAACTCCCCCTAAAACCATAAATTGTCACTTGTACATTGTCATTTAAGTATGGGTTAAAAAAGTGAGATGTAACTTGGTAAATTTTACAAGTTTAGACATAGACATAAATACAGACTAAGAAAGAATAAAACACCATAAAACAGAAAAATAAATAAATTAGAGTAAAAAGAAAATTACATAAAGGTCTCAAAGTCTCCTTTAGTTTTAAGCCTGGATCGGGAAAAATCAGTGCACCAGGTCTGCTGGTGATACAGGACTGCAGTAGATTTTTAATGTAGGCAGGTATCTGACTACATTAGTCAGAAATGAATGCCAGTGAAGATTAATCAAGCTTGGTGTGGCATGAGACCCTTTGGACCAACTGGTCAAAACCTTAGCACTAGCATTTATAGACCACTTGTAAATGATCCAGGGATGCTTTGTCGAGTAAGATGAAACAAAATTACAGTAGTCTACACAGGACGAGATAAAAGCATGAATCGTCATCTCCATCTCTGCTTGAAACACAAAGGGGCAGAGTTTAGTTCCTCAAGAACAAATCAAACCCTTTGGTCATCTTGGTCCAGAGTCAGAGCCTGGTCCATATGGGCACCTTGATTTCGTGTAGAGGATTTAAGAGAAGAGGAAAGAGAACCGTATTATTCACTATATGAGATGTGTAGTTAAATATCATCTGTGTAGCAGTGAAAGAAGATACTTGAAAGTGTCTTTATATCTATCCAAGGCAAACAGAATGGGACCAAGACCGAACCTTGGGGCACACCACAAAACAGTGTTTCAGATGAAGAGAATGATGAGAAATGAGAAATTCCTATGAAAGATGTAGGAAGCTGACCCAGCGTTAACCACCCAGGGCCTCAGTCTGTCGATGAGGATACCCTGGTCCATGGTGTCAAACAGTACCAAAACAGAAACTGCATCACCACGCATCAAGACTTTGGAAAGACTCTAAGAATAGCTAAGAAATTAAGTAAGTATGTTGTTTGTTCTCGGCACAAACTGTTCTCAGTCCAGATGTTGGACTGTATGCGTTTGTGTGCACTGTGTTTGTGGATTGTGTGTATCTATGTGTGTTAAAGACAAACCAGCCTGCCAGCTCTGCTCTCATTTGCATCTGCTAATGGCTCTATGATGCCAGTTTCTGATTACTGCAACTACACATTTAAATTCCTGCTTCATTGCCAGATAACACCCCCCAGCCCCCCTTTCCCCCCGGCCAGGGATTCCTGTTTCCACCCTGTAACAGCATCTCTGCCCGTGCTCTGCATCAGAAAACACCAGCTGAGGTTAAACTGGAGACATGAAGCTGCTGCTCTGATGATCTCTGATTATTACTGCTGGTAATGATGCTTTAGATGCTCATGATAAAGCTTACATAATTTCACTCAAACATTACATGTCATTCCAAAACCATGGATAATAATCTGTTGGTCTATAACAGCCTCCACTCCTCTGGTTTCAGGCTTTTTACCAGATTCTGGAATTTCGTCGCATTCAGGCACAAGAACACTTGAGTCAGAGAAAGTTGCATCAGGAAATTGGTTATTTATTGCAAATGGTCATACAATTATATTTGGTTAAAAGGCTATGCTCTTTGAGGGAGCTCTTAGAGTCTGAGCAGCAACAAGGATTCTGCAAAGATACCAAAAGCTAAATACATTGGAAAAGTTTGGTGTGGTAAAGCACAGCAACCTATATGCTGGTATAAGCTGCATTAAATAGTATGAATGGCTAGCTGGAGGCTAGTTAATATAGTGATTTAAAGCAGACAGATGCCTGAGGTAGCTGCTGAGACTGTAGAGCTGTGTTCAGCTTGGTCTTCTTAACGTACTGAATGTTGATGTTTAAATAGTTCAGACTAAAGTTCAAAGCCCGTGTGGTTTGCCTTACAGTGTAAGCTTCCTGTTTGCTCTTCTCTAATGTCACATGAACACAGCTGGAGGTTTGCACTGAAGTATCCAGGCTTCTTTCCTGCCATTTTTCCTCTTTTGACAATCATTCATAATTAAGTTTTTACAAAACTAAGATAGATACTGAGCGTTACATTATCCCTTTTAGAGCAGCATGTCTATAGTCTTCTTAAGTTTAGCTGTCTACTTAGCTGATTAACCAGTCTTAAAATAAATATTATATTAAATTAAAAAAATATTAAAATCTTCCTTGGTGTTTGTTGATAGATGTATTTTGCCACACAGTGTACATGTGCTGACGTTGTTATTTACTTCTCTCTGCGGATTGGCATGACTGGACATGGTTCTCCAGAGTCTATGTTCACATCAGTGTCCATAGGAGTGAGTATAGTTAAAAATCCCAGTGCTGTTATACTGTGTATCAGCACTCATGGAATGCCTCTTGTCCAATCAAATGACTTCATTGGAACTACATTTTGTATAATATTGATTAGAATAATCAATAAAGTATTGATTCCTGGAGGTAAATCCACAAGTTTCCTAGGAGCACATAAAGTAATCCAAATAAGCTCCACCTTTACCAGCTACAACATTAAAATGATGAACACATTAATGCATCAGTATTTATAATTCCGCATGAGTCCTTTTACCTTTGGTACTTTTATATCATATGTTAAATGCAGAATCTTGAATGCAGAACTTTTACTTGTATTTCTACACTGCGGTCTATATATCTACTTCTTCCACCACTTCCAACACAGTACAAACAGGCAGCGCAGAGGAAAGATCGAATCAGCCGGTGTAACCTACTCTCAGAATAATGAACACTCCTTTTTTCAAATCCAGTAGGTTTTCAAATACTAATTGGCCGCTCAAACTGTGAGGGACAATGCTCATTTTTCAAATCTAGATGAAAAATGAACTGAGGACCAGGAAAACGTTCCAGGTCTGTCATGTGGAAAATGAATCAGCCTTGGATCTTTGCGTAGAGGGAGGTGAGAAAACAAATCACCTGGTTAAAGGTAAGACTGTTTTCAGTATTACTATTATTGATTACATATTATTGCGTACAGTGAGTGGTGGACAGCAGAGGTGCTCAAGGCGTTTTCATTCTGGGGAACAGCCATAAGAAATTTAAAATAAAACAATATTAATACATAATAAACACAGCACTCCTGAGCTGCACACACAGGTGTGTTTTCATTGTAGTTGGCTGACATGAAGCAGGAGGAGCTCAGGGAGCATTCAGTGCGTTTCATCAATTGTCAATTACAAATACTGGGGAGACAAATGTCCATGTTATATATTGGGAGGACATGACTCCCTGTCACGTTGAGCTAAATGTTCTGCAACTGTCCCAGAGACACATTTCGTTAAGATATTTAACTGATATGTTTCTGTCATGAATCCATGATTATTAAAAATGTATGAATGTAACATTAATAAGGGTAACATTGACAAAAATGTGTCTAAAATATACCACCTTAAAATAATTTTTGTTGAATTGGGCTTTTTATGTAAGGTTGTGTTTTGATGTGATTGTAACATGACTAAAGTCTAGTTAAGAGCATAACTGTGGCATAATGTGGATGCAGAGGTAAGACCAAGCCCCCAGGAAGTGCGCCAGGCTTTAAAGCCAATGTGAAAGAGTGGCCAAATTGTGTAATTATAACTTAGGTCGGTCACATGATGAAATCTGACCCCGAGAGACTTTTTCCCATAGATTGAATTAAGAAAGAGACATCTGTAAATCAGCAGATTATTTTTTGAGGTACAACAACTAGATAGTACAAACATTTAAATAGCCCTTATTTAAATCCTTATGTCCTAAAAGTAAAATGAATAAATATCTGAAACTAGAGTTATAGAGTCACTGCCATACATGTGAGTGAGCCTGAAACCGAGCGGTTTGAAAAAACACTGCTGAATCCTGTTGTCTCTATAAATCCATGGGAAAGACATGCGGCCCAAGAATAACTTTATAATCACGTGGTCCAAGAGGCGCACACGCTAATTGTGTTTCATTTTGTTTATATTTGTGAATAATGTTTGTTTGATATCCCTTTACATAAACAATGTGGTACATGTTCAGTGATTCTGTTTGATTTTATTATGTTTATGTTGTGCTAATGTGTTGGGGACTGTTAGCTAGCTTGAGAGACTTTGAAATGAGATGTATATTTTAAACTTTTTGTTTTTGTAGTTTTCACGGTATCTGATGTTGAAAGAGAGAATCTTCAAATTACATCTGTATGAAGATTATTATTATTATAATTATTCCATTGGACCAGTGAAGTTACATGTTCTACATTGTCTTTCAATGTTTGAGTTTCTTTTCTTTTTACTGCAACATGCACTGACCTTTTAAAATCACTAGATCAGTTTAAACTATTAAGTCCTGGCACCTCAAAAAGATGAAGATGGATGGAACTTACCCTGTGAACCTCTGGGACAAAATAAACTCTTTAATGATACTTCTTAAATTTTTTAATATTCATGTTCATTTAACAATTGGTAATGGTTAGTGGAAATCAACATTTGAATCTATAATGAGGTACAACAACAGATACAAGTTGAAATCACCACATTTCTCTTTACTGATTAGATCTGTTAAATCAAATAAAAGGCAAACTGAGCACAGCCAAAGTAAAAATATGAATTCCCTTGATTTGAAAAGAATCATCTTGAGTAACTGTATTTTTCTCCTGTCAGATCAGATCACAAGCAGTAAAAAGGTTTCAGTACACTGCAGCTGGCGAGGGTGTCCTGCTTCCATGTGTGGATTAAATGCCACATCCGGACACATAGGAGCTCAGGTCTCGGCCCTTGCAGTGATTGCGCCAGGCAACCCTGAAACCAGATGGAAGGACGCAAGTCACCTCTCCACATGTGAAGGTTTGTGCAGTGAACACATCACAGTCTGTATCTGAGTCACAGGATCAGATCTTACCAGGCTCCCATGCCGTTGGGATCCCTGACGACACGCTTAGCACAGCTGATTGCCACTCTGACATCATCGGTCACCAGCTCTGTGGAAAAAGACGAAAATCTGGATTTAAAAAGAAGACAGTAATGGAGCTGCAAGTACAACAAAGAGTGAAAAATTTGCCTCTCTAAAGCTCTGCAATAGTAGTTTCACCTGGCGAATTGTAAATGGACTCCATTTGTATAGTGCTTTAATCCACTTTCCAGTTTGTTCATTCACCCATTCACACACACACACACACACACACACACACACACACACACACACACACACACACACACACTCTCAAGGGGCAAAGTTTGGTTTGAGAAGTCCAACAAAGTAAAGTTCTCTTTAAAGTCCTCTTTCCAGGAAAAAAAAGTCCCAGGAAAGTCCTCTTTTCCAGGAAAGAGGACTTTACTTTTTTACCCCTAACTGTAAATAATAATACAAGTTTAATTATTTTGTTTTTACCCCACAAAACATGCAGAGAAGCATTAGTTTTTCAGGAACGTATGCCTGTATGTGTGTAGCCTGATGGCCTTTATAGACGCAATGCAGTTTGAGCTGTGCTTGTCATGGTTGACCAGGTGTTCGGGGAAGTCATAGAGGACAGAGCATAACAGGTAAAGTTTCGAAACTTCTATTGGAAGTATGTCATTTTAATGTTGCCAAATACTTGGTTGGAAACATCTCGATACAAGTGTAAACTTGTGTTGTACAATTCTGGGAATTCATACACACAATATTAACTTTTCCTCCGTGTTGCCTTCCGTGCCTGTCTGGCTGCCTGATTCCTGTCCCTCACATCACACTGTTAATATTAGGAACATACCCTCTGGAGTTATATGGTAGGAAAAAAACCTCAGTGTATGATCTGTGCACACAGTTTTGTAATCCGTGCCCTTGGATTCACAATCTGTTCCCTCAGATTCGCAATCCGTGCGCTCGGTTAATGTTTTTTTCCCCATATAAAAGTATATCAAAATATTATTTTTACACACATTCTATTCCTCAATTGAAAATAACGTAAATGAAAGCCCACGACATCCTTTACTTTGAAATCCGTATTCATTGGGGTTTATGTTTTTTTTAAGCTTTATAATGGTCGACTTTATAATACTGTTTTCCCCGAAACCTCTTCTTGATTCAATGTTCTTTCAGTTCATCACTGGGAATAATTAATCTGAAAGTATTTCTGTAACATCTGTCCCATATTGTATTCAAAAGTCACTTCCAAAAGCTCCCCAGGGCCGTTTACCGCACAGGGATGGCTAGTTTGACCATGCAAGCACGAATGATGGCCGGCTTGACCGCAGTCATTTACTGCTGTGTAGAAAAAATGCGCAAACCGGACAGATTGTGAAACTGAGGGAATGGACTGTGAATCAGAGTGCACTGATTACACACTGAGTTTTTTTCTACCATATGACCCCAGAGGGGCTCCCTTAGAAACATTGTATTGATTATTGCAGATTAAAGCTTGGTGGAGCAGCAGGACAAGATGGGGCCAGGGTCAAAACCTAGCATGACAGCATGGGAAGTAATACAATAGGATGAGAAGTTTAGGGTGTGATGGTTGATCACTGACGGCTGCACTGGATGTTGCATGCATTTGACGACGGGCTGCCGTTGGCACACCACCAGCGACTGTTGATCTGGAAGATGCCATAGTCCGTGGATCCATCAGTGTTGAGGTTGGTGACTCTGGTGTTGAAGTTTGACTCCCACTTGGACAGACAAACCCCTGCAGAGAAAATGGAACAGACCCACATATGGACCACCTGAAAGGTCAAGGTTGGGCATCGTCTGTCCGCTAATAAAGACGTTGTTTGACTGAAAGCTCTGAGAAAAGCTACTTAATGGACCTTGAGATTATTTTGTCAAACTACTGGATCAAAGGTCAAGAATAAACTTACTCTCAATTAGCAAAAATCTTTTTAAGATGAAAAACTTGTGCCAGTTGTGTAATCCAACTCCTGCAAAGTTGATGGGTGAGAGTCAAAGAAGAAGATTGACATCACTCTCGCTGCTAAATATGAAGCCACTGGCAGCAGTCGACTAATTTAGCAAATACTGGAAAAGAGGAGGAAACAGCTAGTGTGGCTCTGCCTGATGGTAACAAAATCCACATACTAGCACCTTCAAAGCTCACTAATAAACATTTTGTATCTTGTTTGTACAACAAACTGTAAAATCGCTATTTTACAGGTTATGTGCTATTCTTTGGTTTGTATCAGTAACTTCCTGGAGTCTCAGCTGGTGGCCTGGAAGTGGCTCCCAGCCAGGCTAGCTGTTTGCCTTCTGTCCAGTCTTGAGAGTGTTATTAGTCATCTCATCTAACTCTCATCAAGAAAGTGTAGAAATGGAAAATGATGAACTTTTTCTTTTTAGAACTACTTAGCCAATGATTACATCATAAGAGATAACATTATAATGTAACAAAATTGAATGTTGACTTAATGTTCAATCTTATCAATTATACAATTAAAGCCAGAGTCTGAGTCTGCTAATGTATTTCCATACTTACCAAAATGAATGGAAACCAATTTTTGTTTTACAGGTGGGAAAATACATAGAAATGTCTAACATTACAGTTCATGCTTTAGTACGGCATACTTTGCAAATTATTGGTATATGTGCAAAAAGTCACCGTGACATACAATAGGTGAATAGTGAATAGGCTGATGATCCTTATGACTGATATTATGTTGCATTGCTGCTAAGGAATAAAAATGCATGTAAATTTGTAATATTTTCTGTTCCAGATACAGTATCTGCAAACTGACAGGTTGCTACTCACAGTTGGCCAGGCTGTACCCGCGGTAGCCGTCCATCCCATAATTCTTAAGCACTCTGGCCCATTCACAGCGCGTGAAGACTTTAGCGCTGGCCACAGCCACCAAGAGCAGAAACACCAGACTTCTCATGATGAACTTGCTGTTTCGAAGGTTTCCACAGCTGATGCTGAATGTCCTTTTATAGTTGAGAAGGTCAACTCAAACTGCTGTGGCTGTTTTATTTCACGCTAATCCCTTATTTTCTTTGAACGTCATCCAGTTTCAACAAAGCTGTTGAAATAGAGAGGTGGAGGTTCATTTTTCACTTAGGTGAAATCCGGGTTTTTGTGTTTGAACTTTGATATGTTTGTTTTCATGAAGAGTGTGTTATCAGGGTGAAAATACAAAATGATGTGAAGGACAAGGACAAGCCCACGTGGAGCTTTGGCACACACTCATCTGCAGCAATAAAAGAGTCTGATGGTAAATTAAACCCTTGTGTGGCAGTTTGGTTTCCCTTTGGTGGACAGATTGGTGCAGTACACGTTAGCTTGGTGCAGGGGCTGGAGGTGTGGGGAGGCAATTAGCCTTTGATGATCAGAAATATGTCCAGTGCAAATTAGCAAATGTTAGCATGCTAAACAAAGATGGTGAACATGGATTATCTCTCGGCAGCAAAGTCCCAAGACTGCAGGTTGATTTTCACATATATGAAGTGAAACCAGTGGCAGGCCGTGCATTTCACACCTAGGCCTTCAGTGATGTCCTACTTAGTCCGACCTCAATAAATACCTGTCATAATACCATCATTTATGACACCACGTGACCACGGCTGGAGAAATAGTACTACTGGGCATTGCATCACCTCAATTGTGTACAAAACGGGCTATTTTCCAGCGCATTTAAAAATCAATAAACTCGCATCAGCAATTAAAACATATCTCTACGTGGTACTGTCAAAACAAAAAAATAAAAGGGTATTTAAAATTATCTTTCCAAAAAGTTTTAATAAGTTCACACAGAATACAGGCAAGCTTTAACAAGATTGTACACTAAATTGCAAAATCGCAGTTTAATATCAGAAAGACACCAACAAGACGGCCACATCTTGGC